>CAIGRP010107713.1:0-10787 GCA_903798385.1 Fraxinus cuspidata | reverse complement strand
AACTGCAAATTCAAGATCTTTCATGTGCCTCTTTGCATAGCCTTTATTTATGTCTGTCTTGTTCTGCTTTCAACTTTTCTCTAATCAATTTTACGTTTTCTGAAGCCATTTGAACCAATTCAGGGCCTACTAACTTCATTTCCCCAGCTTCATCCCAACATACTGGCATATTCTGCACTTTTACCATATAAAGCTTCAAAATGGGTCATTTCTATACTAGAGTGGTAACTATAATTGTAAGAAAACTCCATCAATGACAAATGAGTATCCCAGCTACCTATGAACTCTAAAATACAAGCCCTCAACATATTCTAAAGAGTCGGTATGGCCTTCTATGACTAGCCATCTGTTTGATGGTGTATAGATGTACTGAAATGTAGTTTAGTACCCAAGGCTTCCTGCAAAATAAGCCAAAATTTAGATGTAAATTGAGGATCTCTACTTGGTATAATAGATCCTGGAGTACCATATAAGCTCACTATCTCGTCTATATACATCTTTGCCAACTTATTTAAAGAATAAGTAGCTTTGATTGGCAGAAACCTGGCAGTCTTGGTCAAATGATCTACAATAACCTAAACACCATCATGATCATTTTGACTACAAGGAAGACCAAATAAAAAGTCCATTTAAAAAGTCCATAGTAATGTGCTCATATTTCCATTCCGGAATAGACAATGACTGTAAAAGTCCTGCTATCTCTCTTTTCATACCCAGCCACCAGTAATGATATCTTAACGTGTGATACATTTTAATACTACTTGGATGCATAGTATAAACAGAACTATGTGCCTCTTCTAAAATCTTATTCTTCAATTCTGGAATATCTGGAACACACAACCTATTTTCCATAGCCAACGCACCATCATCTCTAATTGTATAATCTGTTGATAACCCTGCACTCACTTTTGCTTTCAATAATCTCAATATAAAGTCTTGAGATTGAGCTTCTATAATCTTATCAATCAAAGTAGGCCTTACTTAAAAATGAGCTAATACTGCCCTTGAAGTAGTAGCTAACAATTGAGCACGCGACCTTTTGAACTCACAAATCAAATATGTTTATACTGCACTGGATGAAGAGTAAAAACTAGTCTTCTCTCTGAGAGCATCTCCAACTACATTAGCTTTCCCCAGATCGTAGTTAATTTCGCAATCATAATCCTTTATCAACCCCAACCATCTTCTTTTTCTCAAATTCAATTCCTTCTTATCAAAGATATACTTCAAACTTTTATGATCGGTAAATATTTGACATTTCTCACCGTAAAGATAATGTCTCCAAATCTTCAGTGCTAATACCACTGCAGCTAATTCCAAATCATGTGTTGGGGTAATTTAACTCATGATTTCAATTCCTTCTTATCAAAGATATACTTCAAACATTTATGATCGGTAAACATTTGACATTTCTCACCGTGAAGATAGTATCTCCAAATCTTTAGTGCCAACACCATTGCAGCTAACTCCAAATCATGTTGTGGGTAGTTTAACTCATGCTTCTTCAATTGTCTTGAAGCATAAGCTATTACCTTTCCATTCTACATTAAAACACACCCAATCATTGGCGTGAAATATCACTGTAAATCACAAAATCTTCACCATGAGATAGAAGAGTAAGTATAGGAGCATAAAGTAATCTTTTCTTCAACTCTTGGAAACTCTTTTTACATTTCCCAGTCCATACATATTTGGAGTTCATACGAGTCAAACTAGTCAGAGGAAAAGCAATTTTTTAAATATCATCTACAAACCGACTATAATAACCTGCCAAACTAAGAAACCTTCGTATTTTGTCACATTATTAGGCCTTTCCCATTTCACCACTGCTTCAATTTTCTGGGGGTCGACATAAATTCCTCCGCTGATATAACATGTCCTAGAAATACCCATTTGTCGAGCCAAAATTCACATTTATTAATTTTAACATATATCTGTTTATCTCGTAAGGTCTAGAAAACAATTCTAAGATGCTCTATGTGCTCATCACGATCTTGAAAATACACTAATATATCATCAATGAATACAATCACAAATGTTCATTAGATCCAAAATGCTGCGGAGCATTTGTCAACCTAAACGGCATCAGAAGAAACTCATAATGGACATACCTTATTTTGAAAGCAATTTTTGGTACATCACAATCTCTGATTTTAAGTTGATGATAACCAGAACGCAAATCAATCTTTGAAAATATTGTAGCACCGTGAAGCTGATCAAACAAATCATCAATACGTGGCAATGGATATTTATTTCGAATTGTCACTTTATTCAACTGTCTTAATCTATACATAATCGCATGGTGCCATATTTCTACTTCACAAACAAAACTGGTGCTCCACACGTAGATGTATTAGGTCTGATAAAATCCTTGTCTACTAATTCTTGTAATTGAACTTTTAACTCTTTCAATTCTGTAGGAGCCATCCTATGTGGTGCTTGTGAAAGAGGAGCTGTCCCTGGAATTAGATCATTAGTAAACTCTATATCCCTATCTGGTGGTAAACCAGGTAGTTCTTCTGGAAATACATCAGAAAAGTTTTTGACCACTGGGATGTTTTCGAGTTTTATTTTGCCAGCATCTGTGTCAATCACATGAGCAAATATGCACAACAACCCTTATTAAGTAATCTTCTAGTATCAATAGGAGATATCACACATGATGGTAAAATTTTGATATGTCAGTGAATATAACTTCAAGCTGTCCTGGTTTTTTAAACATGACCTGATTTCAAAAACAATCAACTGTAGCTCGATTTACAGTTAAAAAGTCCATACCCAAAATAATGTCACAATCATGGATGCCAGAGGTATTAAATTTGCCTTTATCTCGCGCTCATTTACCTTTATCCCACAATCTCGGTATATATTGTCTACTAACAGTGATTCACCTACTGACGTACTCACAACCAAACAACTACTTAAAGGTTCTGGCTTTTGATTCACATATATAGCAAGTGCAAATGAAATAAAATCAACCAAACAACTACTTAAAGGTTCTGGCTTTTGATTCACATATATAGCTAGTGCAAATGAAATAAAAGGATGTGAAGCTCCAGGATCAATTAAAATACGAGCATCTTTATAAAAAATAGATAACACCCATGATAACATCATGTTACTCTTGTGCTGCCTGCTGAGTCATAGCAAAAACTTTTCCTTGGTTCCTTGGTTGTCCTGCTTGACCTTTTGGTTGAGTACCGCTACCATTTGCAATATTAGATTGGACCACACTGCATGTACCTGCTCGATTAGCCAAAGTGTCTCCTTGGATTTGATTGGGTCTCGTACTTTCAACACTTTGTTGGGAAAATAATTTATGTGACATGCTACCCTCCTGAAATACAACCGAGCACTTCTTTTTGAGATGTCCCTCTCGTTTATAACGATAGCAAACACCAACCCCCTTGAACATTAAACACTCTCTAGGATGAGATTTTCCACATGACTGACAATAAGAAAATCTAGCACCGGTGGAGCTTTCACCCCGTTTCGAGATAAATGATCGCTGAAAAGAACCCTAAGTATGATAATGGTTATTCCATGGCGGCTGCATAGTATTATGGCTAAATTTAGAACTGTTGCCTCCTCGTGATCTTGGCTTGAATTGACCTGAACTGGATGCACCAGGTCAAAATCTCCTATTGTCCCTCTGTGACTATCTATAGCTAGAAGTACCCACTGATGCTTGGCTCCCACTTGTTTTGAACTTTGTCTGTTCTGCACTACTGGGTCTCTGAGAAATACTATTCTCCAATCTTAAGGCTGATTCAACCAATTTGCCAAATTCATTCCAACCTGCAGCTGTCACTGCTGATCTAATCTCTTCTCTTAAACCATTTTCAAACTGTCTACATTTATCAATTTCATTGCTAACTAGAACTTGAGCATACTTTGAAAGTTTAATGAATTTCACCTGAGACTATGCAACAGTCATTTCCCATTGTACTAGCTTCAAAAATTCCTCCTGATTTGCATCTTTATATGAATGATGACAATAACTATCATAAAAAATGCATTTAAAATCTGTCCAAAAGATAGTAGAAGGGTCTTGATAGGTACTTTGTGCTGACTGCCACCAATTAAATACACCATCCTCTAACAAGAAGGTGGCAAGACGCAACTTCGGATCATCTAGGCAACCCATAACGTCAAATACCCTCTCTATCTTGGTCATCCATGCTTGGGCAATTGTAGGATCTACTACGCATTTGAAAACTTTAGCCCCTAATTTTGTAGCCCTCTCAATACTGAAATCTCTTTCTGTATTATGCATAGCTAAAGCCACAACAGAAGAATTCGTTCAACAGCCATATGCTCACTTCCAACTACATTTTCCTATCCTGATGTTTAGATGACAGATTCATCTACTCTCTCAGACTTTCTAGGTTCATCTCTATCAGGAGCAATGTGAAACTGGGGCAACATATCTTGGAGCCTTCGAGTTCTGACACCACGAGTCATGACTCACCTATAGTTATGCACGATATGCTAAATATCAGAATGTATGTACAATGCAAATCTATGGACCTTAAACTATGCTCTGATACCAAACTGAAATCCCTAATCCTAATAGAGCTAGTGAACCCAGAGTGTGACGTGCGTCGGTGATAGATATCAACTAAAAGTTGGACCCACCATCAATGCTACTACAATATTCAACTTTTATAAATTATTTTTAATAAATTTCGGCATTATCTCCCCTATAATTTGGACTAGCCAACATGTAACCACTTATATATATATATACAACTCCCAACAATAGTATAATACAAGTGCTAATTCATGATTCCCTTTAATAGTCACAAAAGTACAACACGATATAGAGATAAGCCGAATTCTCAAACTTTCACTATGAAAATAACATAAACTGTACATATGGATGCAAAATACAAAGTGAGCCCATTTAAATATATACAAGTGATGCGAAATGACGTCCAAAAATTAACATGTATCCCAAAATACTGACTACATGCTATATGAAATAAGTCATAGTAGCTAAATTTTTCGGTGACTTCGACTTCAAAATCAAGGCTTACTCCAAAAGTTGCTCAAAAACTCAATAGCTACTTGATAAAAAAAAATCGTAGTAGTTATATGAGTTGATAGCTGTAACTGGAAAATTTTGAAAAAAATTATATTTCTCATTTATACGTTTCTATCGAAAATCTAGTTGAAATCATTTAATAGTTCACATTGTAATAATAATAATAATAATAATAATAATAATAATAATAATAATAATAATCAAAACATGAGATACTTCATAACTCTGAAAGAAGTATCATCTCATAGTCCAGATATAATTATCAACTCAAATACACATCATCATCTCATCACATTACAGATAAACAAACATAAATGTACCATCTGACTGAAATCTATAATTTGCCCCTCGAGCTAAATACTTTTGCCATGGGTGAACGAAAGTTGTCTAAAAAATTTGTAATCCGCCCCTCGTGCTAAATATTTTCGCAACGGGTATTTGGCCCTTCCGTGAACGAAAGATTTATAAAATCAGGGTACTTTTCTGGTCGATCTCAATATTACATGTCTCACATTCCAATTCATTTGTAATACGTACACAATCTTTGAATTCCATTTACATCATAGTGAAAGAAAATTTCCATATTAATCACGTAATTGAACAAATACTTCACATAATCGCACGTAATATACAAATGAAAGTGCTTTATCCATGTTGAAAATATATAAGTTTTTCAACTCACAAGCTATTTATGTGGCGATTAGTTTGGCTGATAAGCTATTCCAACCTCTTCATCACCGCCTGAAATGCGATACAAAATAATTAATTTAACCACTATCATACTAAGTAGCTTTGAATATTAATAATCGAATACGAAAACTAAATTTCTTGGTACTGGGATAATTTCTCCAAATTCCCTTTAATCACTTGAAGCTAATTCTACTATCGAGTCATTTCATTTATCTTTAATTTATTACAATTACCTTCACCCCAAACATAAAAACAACTCCTTCTTCAAATCTAGTGAAAACTAGTAACCATAATTCAACCAATTTAACTTTACATTCTAACTTATAAATCATTCTTTCAAATGAGTGTTCTATCAATATAATCATTTTCACAAACTATATTTATTCAAGAACCCAATTAAAATTCTAAGGTTCGCCAAAAATGGTATAGCTTACCTTAATTCAACTGGAAATTTCTCAATCAAATAACTTGAGCAAGAAATTATTCTCCTTCCACTTAATCTGAAAATTAAACCAACAAATTAAACCTAGAACCTTTTGGTATAAAATTTTCCTCTACTCTTGAAGAAAATAAAGAGAAGGAAAAATAAAAATAAGCTTGAACTACCTCAATTCCCTTCTTCTTCTTCTTCTTCCTTTCCTTTTTACACCGTTCCAGCCACAGTTCCCGGTTTTGTTTCCCCAGCTTTCTGTGTTTAGAGATAATGACATAAAAATTGGTTTTAAATATCCAAGTTAGTGGAGCACTAACTTTTAATTGCAAAGGAAGTCCTCCAACCTTCATATAATACAAACAATTGGTCATTTAACTTTCAATGATAGATAAGTACATCTCTAACTTTAAATTTTATCCATCTTAAACCTTTATCTATTGTAAAATATAAATTAAACGCCAACGAGCAGGAAACATATCAGCCAACGAGCAAGAAACGTGCGCCATGCTCCCCGTGGGGCCAGATCATATGATAGATGCCACCGAGAAGGAAACGTATTGGCCTATCATAAGATGCCAGTAAACAACATTATGGATGTTGAAATCTTTGATGTGTGAGGTATTGATTTTATGAGACATTTTCCATCATCGTATAATGATCGATACATCTTAGTCGCAGTGAATTATGTATAAAAATGGGTTGAAACTAAGGCCTTACCCACTAATGATGCGAATGTGGTGGTGAGTTTTATAAAGAATTATATCTTCAATCGATATGGAGTGCCTGGAGCAATGATAAGTGATTGTGGAACTCACTTCTGAAATCGATTATTAAAGGCAAGTATTTCACAAGTATAGGGTGCAACATCGAATAACCACACCTTATCACCCTCAGATATGTGGATAGGTTGAGACTTAGAACAGACAGCTAAAAAGAATTCTGGAACTCACATTAGTTCATCTCGAAAATATTAGTCGAAGAAATTAGATTATGCTTTGTAAGCATATCGCACCGTTTTTAAAACACCAATCAGAATGTCACTATATTGGATGGTGTAAGAGAAAGCATGCCACTTAACAGCGAAGTTTTAGCATAAAGCATATTGGGCACTGAAGCAGTTAAACATAGACTTAGAAAAGGGTAGGGAAACAAGAATATTACAACTTTACAAATTGGAAAAATTTAGAAGAGAAGCCTATGAAAATACATCCATCTACAAAGAAAGGATAAAATAGTGGCATGATAACGAATTTTCAGAGTGGGAGATCAAGTGCTCTTGTACAACTTCAGATTGAAACTCTTTCTTGGAAAATTGAAATCAAGGTGGTCAAGACCTTTCATGGTATCTCTAGTGTTTCATTACGGTACAGTTGAACTTCATCATCCAACAAAGACAAATTTCAAGGTTAATGGATAATGCATCAAACACTATGTGGATGACTTTTCTACCACTAAAGAAAGCTTTGAACTCATTGTTCCAGAATAATAGCGGCTCAAAGTCAAGTTAATGATTTTAAAGAAGCGTTTTTTGGGAAACAACCCAAACTCTATCCATTACTTATTACTTAGTTTTTAATTTATAGTTTGTTTCTTTAAACATTCTCATTGTATTTTATAGGAGAAATCTCAAGTTGGATGGGGACACCAAACTTGGATGTGAGATGGGAAACCAAGTCATCAAGTTTGGGAGAGAAAATAAAAGTCAAAATGGATAAATAAGGTAAAAAGTGTATTAGAAAATGGGACAGACTTCAGGCACCTTGCACATAGCGCTGAAGCGCCATGTTCGGCCCCTCATCAAACTCGTGGTACTGCAATGCCACTTCCTAGCTGTTGCAAAAGCTCTCCGCAATTTTCATTTTTATTATTTTCTTCTCTCTCTTTCTCTCAAACCCTATTCCCCTTCTTCTTCCATTATCATCACAAACCAATCATCTCCAAAATATTAATTTCTTATACCTCACACCTATGTTATATTGCACTTGATGATTTGATGTAGTAGAAGTAAAAGAAGATATTTTGTGTTGTTGGTAGATTGTGATGGTTTGACATTTTTGTGGTATTCAATTTATTAGTGGGGTTAGGTTTAGAAGAAGTTTGGGTGAATTCTAAGTGTGAATTGCGAAGGACCACAAGATGTTTGTTGAAATTCCAAAGAAAACTTATATTCCTTTGGTGGTGTATTTGATACTTTTGATTACTTGCTTTAACATTATTATAGAACATGCAACATTATTATGGGGTTGACGAGAGTGCCGTGAATTGAATTGTGGTTGTTATTGTGACATTGAGGAATTTGTCACATTAATTGGAGTTTGTAGTAGCTTTTTGAGGAAATTTTTGTGTTTCCTTGTGGTGGTTGTAATTGATCGAAATTGTTACCTTTCGGAGTTCACTATGCCACCTAAAAAGAAATCAAGATCCTCGACCTCTTATTCTAGCTCTTTTGACAGCAGTAAATTTATGAGCACTAAAGCAGAGAAAAGGTATAATGACATGGTAGTTCACAAGAGTTTTATTCTAGAACCGCATTTTGATAATCTTGAGCTTTATAAGAAGGAAGATTGAGGGTCGAAATTGGGAATTGTTTACAAAACAACCATAGCAGAGGTTAATATTAGGGTGTGAGAATTTTACGCTAATGCTAACGACCACAGGGATTTAAAAGTTTATGTGCGGGGAAAGTGGATCCGTTTTGACGAAAACTCAATCAATAGGTTCTATAGCTTGCCGATATTGATGAAGATGACTTCTTGAGACTGTGTGAGGATGGACAGTAGACTCGGAGATATAATTTGAGAGTTGGCCAATCCGAACACCACGTGGAAACGATTAGGGACTGCTGTCATTAATTTTTCGATCGCGGGGATGTATGTTGAATGCTAAGCATGACATTATTTCATATGTACTAAACTTCTACCCAGCAGCAATATTAGCGAAGTGATAAAGGAACGAGCGTTATTGAACTATTCGATTTAGAGGGGCCTCAGTGTTGATGTGAACATGGTCATTCAGACCAATTTTTTGCCTATACTTAAAGCTGCTACAGCTGTCTGTTTAGGTTACCCTTTGCCGAGAGGGAAAATTGTGACATCCCCATTAGAGGAGGTAGTTTATCCTAAACCAACAATTGTTAAGATCATTTAGCAGTTCACTAGGAAGCAACAGTTCACAAGTGCCACGTCACATGACACAAAGGTACATCCATCCTGCTCCAGTTGACCTTAACCTATCAGTGAGCCAACTGCGGACATTATTGGTCGAATTAAGGCTATGCAATTGAAGCTTACACAGAGACGGAACGAGTTGGAATTGAGGAATAAATAGAGACATGATGGGATCTAACATCAACTTAATCAATTGCAGGTATCTATGAACGATCAATATCAGCAATTGCAGAACTCAATGCATACAATATCAAATATCAGAATAAGTTTCTCTCAGTGTTGGCCTCTGCATACCCCCACATGACATTCCTTCAGCAGCTGACGTTCCCATATCATCCAGCCATCCAGGACCCACATCACTAGGACGATGGTAATGACACCAACTCATGTATTAAGGAAAGTCCTAACCCTCCTTTGTATTTATCTTCACATTAAAGACAATGTATGTTTTAAGTTTGGGGGTGAATCATCAACGTTAATTGCTTTCGTCAGTATAGTATTTTGTGTCTTTATGATATGATTTTATTTTGTGTGTTTTATGTGAAAAAAAATAAAAAATTTGAATGCTTATGTGAGTTAGATAGCCGTGTCGACCAGGATGAATATACTCGTTAGCTTGTATTAGTGTATGGATTGTGAATGAATCATGTGCTTTAGTTAAATTTTCTACTTATCCATGTGAAACGTGAAAATATTTATGCACATTAATATTAGCTTATCCACACATCAGGCGCTATTGTACCATAAGGAAATTGAACCGCAACTTCCAGGAGCCAAGGTGCCACCAAAAACACTTTTAGGGTGCATTTTTCATCCAATTTTGAAACCCATAAAAACCTATATTCAACACAAATGTGGGGAAGGGTATAAATACAATAATGGATGCACTTTTGAGGGGTTGCACACATTGAGAGGCACAAGATACAACTTAGAGATTTATAGAGAAAATCAAAAGGAGAAAAACAACAAATCAAGAATTAGGGTTTGGAATCAAGATTTGAGGCAAGAAGAGGAACTTGGTGCAAGATTAATCCACTTCTTCACATATCAATTCAAAACTCAGTGATGTACTCCAATATTGTTAATTGTTTTCTTCATACATTATGAATAGCTAAACTTTTCATTAGGGCAAACAATGTAATCTTTTAGAACTCTTTATTGCTATTTTTCAAAATTCAAATTCTTTCATTATTTAAATGTTGATTTTAATTATGTATTTAGTGCTTTGAATTATTTGATCACTACTTCAATGATTTTGTGAATCTTTTACGAATCGAGAAGTGAGTTTTAGATTTAGACCACATATTAAAATTCGGTAATTTAGTATAACGTGTAGAGATACATATACTAATTTATTACGGTTGTTAGATGAATTATTAGAACTAATATTTCGTTTAACTAAAATTGATTCGAATAGTGATATGTGATTGAATTAGTTAAATATGTTCAA
>CAIGRP010107704.1:0-31277 GCA_903798385.1 Fraxinus cuspidata | reverse complement strand
GGACGAAGGGCTGCGATCATGCGAGAATCAACAAATTGTTAAGATTTGATTTGAAAACAAATGCATTTTTAATTAGGGATACAAGATGCCTCTATTTTATTTCTTTAACATTTTTTTTGTATGCATTTCAGATGGTTGATAGGTTTTTATTGTTGGAATATACTTGTATGATTTTTAATGTCTAAACCGACCAACACAACCCAACTCAATCGAAACTTGATTGGGTTGGGTTGGAACACATAAATGGGTTGTGTTGGTTTGATTTTTTATCAAACCGACCATATTNTTCGAACTGCCAAATGCATTTTTAATTACAGGTACAAGATGCCTCTATTTTATTTTTTTAGCATTTTTTATGTATGCATTTCAGGTGGTTGATAGGTTTTTATTGTTGGAATATATTTTTATGATTTTTAATGTCCAACCCGACCCGATCGAAAGTTGGGTTGGGTTGGAACACATAAATGGGCTGGGTTGGTTTGAGTTTTTATCAAACCGACCATATTGGGTTGGATTTGGATTGGGTAAAAAATCGACCCGACCCAACCCACGCCCACCCCTCAAATCTTCTTATTTTCCATCTAAATTTTAAATATAATCGTACCAAACATGTCATTTGTGTGAAAAAATGGAAGTGTTAGTACCTAGTTGTTCTAACCAAATTTGATCAAGTTTCTATGGTTGTATGTCAAACTCCATTTGATAAGGCTGATTAAGTTACATTCCAATAATATATAGAAATAGTATATATAACGCTACATGTGTTGGATCCCATATGAGATTAGCTGTCATAAAAATCAACTAAATGAAAGATGTAATATGCACTATATTATATCGGGATAACGATTATTTCTCCACCCAAAAGTAGGGGTGGGTATTTTTTCAGAACCGATGGAATCGGACTGAAACCAAATAGAATTGGTTGGTTAGACTCTAGTTCATCTATTAAATGGATTGATCTTGAGACCATACATCAAGAACCGATCGAGTTTTTCGATACTGTATTGAGGGCTAGCACTAAATTCGATTATCCCAAATTTCTCTTTTTTATTTGTACCAAAATGCATTAGATCTTTAAATACTAGATTCTAAAATTATTTCACTTCAAAATTCTATTTTTTACACGCTTCTTCTTGCCCTGGAAATAAAGCTTCGTGGGTAAACAAAAGTCAAATCTAAATAGTATAAACACTTTACTAAAGATAATCATGTTATAAACAATACATCAACTTTAATATATATTGGTATATGGATTTTCTTAATAATTAATTTTCGGTTGAAATTTTACTGGTTTTTGTTTGTTGTCTTGTTTAATTGATTTGTTGTATTATTAGATTACAAGAATGACAAGTGATTTCATACTATATTTATGTCTATTTTCAATCAAATAAGTAGTTTTATACTTTGTTTTTATAATTTTTCAATTTAAATAACTGGATTGGATCGAATCGGAATCGATTTGTTGATTCTATAGTTGAACATGGAACCGATTGTTCCATTTATAAAATTTCCATTGGTACTCAATTTGTTTCACTTCCCTTTGGGACCAATTGAACAAGACCACGCCCACTCTTATCTAAAATTGTCTATTTCAAAAAGATATTAAGCTCTATTTAGTGGGAATTAAAATCACCAAATGGGGGCCAAAAATATTTTTGTACTCGTTTGGCAGGATTCTTACTCTTGCTTCTACTTTTTGTAGAAGAATTTCTTTAGGGAGTTAATTTAAGACTTTATTATTTCAATAAAAGGATGCCTCAACCCATATCCAAATTCAATGACTAAAATATTTAGAAAGAAAAGTATCCTTAACCCATAGCCCACCAGCATCCCAAATAATTAGCTCATTGCCCTCTAGCCCAATTCTCAAATAATTGGTCTACTTCAATTTTTCAATCCAAAAATTTAGCCCATTGCCCATCAACCCAATCACTAAAAGAATTTGTTTACATCAATTTTACGTCAAGAGAAGGAAAAGGAGCACGGGATTTATTAGGATAAGTATGTTACATTGCGACGTGCGAAAGATCATTTCATTTATAAGTGAAGTCTTGAAACCTCTTTCATTTATTGAAACTTTCCATTCTATCATTAAATATCTTTCAGATTTCAAGAAATACTGACTTTTTTAAAGTCGTCGAGCTTACACATTTAATTTGTTAAACTACTTAATGCAAAACTATTATATCTTGATAGTTATTGATATATCATGTCACGGGTTTTCTCAAACTTTATTTTTGGTTTGGGGATCATTTCAAGCAACGATTATTGTATAATGCCTTTCCGCTGCTATAATTGATTGTTGAAGCGCATAAAATATCCATTCTAATGGCAAAAAAAAAGTTATATATTTTGGTTTTAGATCAAATCGATCATGTCAGGTTGGGGCAAAAATCGATTCAACCCACGCCACCTCTACTCAAGATTTTACACATCTAGGTAAAAAAATTTGCACCCCACCAACCTTAATTCCTTGCTCCGCCCCATGAATGTGTGGTTGAAAAGTTGTTGATCTCACAAAATATATTGTTAAAATTAACTGTTGACTTTGATTGAAATTAAAATCTTATGAAAAATCATTCAAGTTACTAGACCCCATCTAAGCCTCATTCTTTTACTTCAAATTTTTTTCTCAAATTCATTTTTAATCACATATTTTCTCAGTGAAATAATTGTGTACATAAATCTATAATTTTTCATAATTTAAACCATATATCTTAAAAAATCACTGTTATAAAACTAATTTTTTTATCCCAAAAAAATTAGGCTCAAATATAAGTTACCGATCATTTGATTTCTCACAAATGAACGGAATCGTAAACAAGTAATATAATGGTGTAGAGTGTGGAACCCACGAGGACAGTGTACTGATCAAGTTAAAGCTACTAATACCCTTAATCGAATAGAAAGATTTAATTTTAACTAATTAATATATAATTTAGCAACTAATTCAAAAACTAAGTAAATACTTATCAAATTTGTTAGATGTATTGCTAAGATGTAAAATCCCCACTTGTTATTCCGTTTTCACTTCAATAATTTAGAATGATGATTTGAAATCATGTTTGTTGGTCAATATTCCTATTTTAATTAAATGCTTCTCTCGATAGCAATTAAATATATTCTTCTCATGCGACATTCCTATCTATCGATGGAAAATACAAATATGATAAACGCATTAACAAATTAGAATGTCGTTATCAACCATGCAAAGTATAGATGTATATCTATATCCCCTATCGAACCTCACAATGTTTATTCCTACGTGTTTAAATCATATTGTCTCTCTCGATAACAATAAAATTCACAAACAATTCAACTATTGGCCAGATAATTGAAAAGATGATAAAAACAATAATAAACATCCAAACACTTAATCAAATTAATATCATTCTATTTATTCAAATTAATAAACATCCAGACACATAATCAAATTAATATTATTCTATTTATTCAAATAAAAAAAGTCATAACAAGGGTTCATCACATCCTAACAATGTTTAGTTTAGTTTAGCATGTTGAAATTAAAAAAAATCATGTTTAAGTGAAAAAATATAACTCGAATTCTTGATAAATTGAGAAGATGAAGACGAATATTGAAATCTTAAATCTCTTCAATAGTTTATTGACGAATCTTCAGTTACACCTTCTCTTCTTTACTCAAAAATCAAGACCTTCACTTGAATGAATTCTTGCAACCTCTCTTGTAATTTCTCACAAAACTATTGATTTACTCTTTTTTTATGATGAATATTGGCGTATTATATGAATGTCAAATACTCCTTATATGTATTCTATTGTTATGCATTTGTAGGAGTCAAAAATTGGTTTCCAAAAGAGTTCTAATCAAATAAGAATTTTGTCTTTGCGCGCAGATTTTTTGTCTCTGCACAACAGTCAGTATTTTGATAATAACTTTCTCTTCCGATATTCGATTTAGGCGATTCAAATTACATTTAAAAGATAACTCAAAGGGCTACAACTTTGATAGAAGTAGAATTTTCAACAAAAATTTGGAATATAAGTTGTGCGATTGGAAATTGATTTTGATCATATTCCAATCCTTATTGAATTCTAATTCCATCCAATTATCTCGTAGCAATTTTTGAAGTATCTTCTTGTGTCCGAATCAACTATTTAATTTACAATTTGGTCCTCAAACTTTGAATTTTTTCATTTTCACCATTTTCGCTTTTTTCTTTCGATTCGTCGTTCAACCATTGAGTTTTTCCTATATAACATAAAATATAATAATATAGGATATATTTTGTGAAATGAATTATCAAATATTTCTATTTAGATCACGAATAAGTGTATAAAATATATTTATCAATTACAACATGCAACCAAAAGTACGTTGAACAGGAAAAACAAAAAACCTCCATTACAAGAAGACCATGGGATAGGACGGGCTTACAATGTTTGTTCGATAATCGATCTATAAATTTTTCAATTGATAACATGACTTAACCAATGGTTTTGGCGGCTATAGCAACTTTAATGGGTTGGACGTCCAACCCTATAGATTAACTTTGGAGTAATACTATTTGTACATTATTGTTTACGTAATGATGTATAGATAAATGGTATGGAAGAGAGTTACAAAAGATGAATAAACTATTCATACACAGTGGTGGATCCCGAATTTCAAGTGAGTATGGGCGACTGTTGACCATGAACCATAAATGACCTTAATAAAAATCAAATGTATATGTTATTTTGCTAAAATTGAAAATATATATTGTCATTACATTTAATGTTAACATTAACCAAATGTCGTAGCGATTAAACATTCCATATTTTCAAAGGGGATCATGTTCGAATCTTTCCATTTACAATGATTTTAATAACTATGTTTTAAAATTGTGAAAAATATTGAACTAAAATAATTACATGACAGATTGTTCTTGTAGATTATCAAATTCAAGACCTCGTGCTTACTAAAGAGATGTTCTAACCAATTGATACAAACTCAAGACCTGCCGCTTGCTAAACATATGCTCTAATCAAATGAGCTACGAGAGTTTCATAGGAATAAATGAAATAATAGATATATATCCAAAAATATATATATACACCGACACCAAAAAAAATTTAATATCGAGGGATCTAGCATGGGCGACCGTCGTGTTCGCTGTGTGCTAGAGCCTCCGATACTTGTACATAAGGAGTTATATAATGATTTACACATAGATGTTGCGTGAAAAAGGAAGTATAGTTTGTTTTTTTTTTATTTAATTGAAAAAATTCTAATCAAATCACATATCACCACACTATATCAACATGTAGGTAAATTATCATGTACATGTAATACAATCGAAAAAAGATAAGGAATAAAAAGAACAACAACTTGTTCAAGCCCTATTTCGAAAGAAGCATTTTTGAATAGCGATTTTGGAGAATGTGTGGTTAAAAATGAATTTTTTTTCGATTTATGTTTAATATTATTTTATTAATGAATGCGTGGTTAAAAATAAATTTTGAAAAAAGTAATTTTTTGATAAAATGGGGCTCAAAGGCTTAGTTATTATAATTTTTTTCTCTTCCATCTCATTTATCAGTACTATATAATAATATACAAATAACATTATTCTTAATTACGATACGACTCAATTTCTTGTGGATAAATAATTTCATATTTACAAATATTAACGAAGATTTGTTCGACTCAGTTCTCAAGTCCTATTTGTTTCGGATTATAATCAGATTTTAATTTAAGTTAAAGCCAAACAATTAATATTAATCACATATTTCTAAGGTCACGCAACTTTTCAACCACACATTTAAAAAATTTATATCCTAATATACTAAAAATCTAATTTTAATATTCACCAAACACCCACTAAATATATTCAGACTGAGTCAATGCTGACAAGCTTGGACCGATCAGTCAGTTTTGAACCGACTGGTTCAGCGTGGAACGCGATACAAAGTTTGGCCGCTCCGACCCAAATGAGGAAAACCCGATAGAAAGTTCGAGAAGAGGCTTTTGTATTTAATTTAATTTAATAATAAATTTTCACCGTTTGTACAAATCAGTCAAGAAACCACTCCTGTCCAAGGCTGCCATTGCAATTTTCCGAGTTCTCCACAATCCAGGAAACTTCCAGAATTCAAAGAGATCCCACCTCAAATTAAATAAAAGAATAATTTTTCCCATTAGTAGCACCTTTTTTTTTAGAATTCCAGTCAATACATTCTGTATACCAATATTTCTTTTTGCCCTTTGATTGAATCCAAACTGTTTGGTTTCCATTTGGTTGGGTTTCTTCAGTTTTATTTGATATTTCTTTAGAGAAAAATGGAGGGTGGTGCAGCTGCTGTTTCAACGGAGAATGCATCAGAATCAGCCGCGGCAGCCTCATACACCTATTGGGTAAGGGAATTGACCCATGATGCAGCTCCAAGACCCGTCCCCAAGAAGCTCGACGTGGAGGATTTGCCCAATCAATCCACACCGACCCACCTAGGCTCCGCATGGAATCGGGTATCTATTTGGAGTAAATAAATTTTTTCTTCGAAGATATTTTTCCCGGTCTTTTATTGATATGGATTTTACTATATGCTTGGCTAAGATTTTTGTTGTTTATTTTCAGTGTATTTTGTTTTCAATTATTGTGAGGAAATTTTATCATGGAAGCTTTGAATCCAAAAGGAAAAAGAAACGGAAAATGTGAAACGAAATGGAGATTTAGCAGATAGTCGAGTTATTAACTTTATTGTTTTTGAAGAAATTTATATTTACGTTATTCTGCGTGAATAAACTGTATGAAGTTGTTAATTTAATGATAATTATTTAAACATTTTCTTGTTTTCCCTTTCTGAAAAACGAAGTGTAGTTGAGATAGATTGATTTCATACTCGATGTATTTGAAGTTGAAAAATGTTTTGAGTTATGGTGCTGAAGTGGAAGATAACATTTTTCACTGCTATAGAGTAAAATACCTGATTATGGATAGACAATGGCTCGTTGACTGTTATTGAATCTAGACTTTGAGAAGCACTTCAGGATGAATATGATTCCATGTCAGTGGCACAGTTGGCATTTAAGGGCTTGTTCTTTAGAAAGTTTCCTGTTTGTCTTCTATTTTTTGTTTATCCTGAATCGAGGAAGAAAGATATAAGCGGGGGGAAAGGAACTACATACATTCACAAGTTTCAAAAAATCCATTCAAAATGAATTAAGATGGCCAGCTTAAGAACAAGCTAATTAGACCGCATTTCCGTCTGTTATACATGGAGATGATACAGTCAAAACTTTATTCAAATAGGGGAAAAATTTAGCAACGAGAGCATATATACTGAAGTGTAGGAGTTGGATTAAGGCTCTCCAACACTCTCCAAATGGTGATAAACGTTCAAGAACTCACATGCCAATGCCATAATATAGAAATTGTTCAAGGAGAGGATACAAGCCATTGAGCATTTATCCTTAAAAAACCTATTGCCACTGAGAGTGTGTCCTGGATTGGAGTCATATTTGCACCTACTTAAGTGATTCTGATAGTAACAAATTTTAAAAAGAATTCCTCTGAAACCCAATGTACTAATGGCCTTGATACTAAAGCATTCGTTCTTACCATCATCACAATTTGATCGTAGAAACTTCTCATCAGGCACGGAAGTGTGTTGAAGAGTTATGGTAGCAGAGAGCTGACACTCCCATTAAGAAATAAAAATAATTTTCCGTCCCTCATGGCTATAACACACTCAAGAACAGAGTTTCCAACAAGTACCATTCACAAAAATCTCAAGGCCCTCTGACATAGCTCCAGCATTAAATCATAAAAATGTCCGTGGGATGCTACTATTACTACCTGTCTTTAGAACTTCTCAGAGATTCGAGTTATCAATTATTGAGATAGATGGTGAATTACATGTTGACAAGTTCTAGAAATTTCCCTTCTCTTTTTTCCACTTTTGGCCTACTCTTTCTTGAACTGTTTTAACTCTTAAATCTTCATCTGGCATGTGGGTCGTCTGTGCTGAAGTTTCTCCAGATGTTATTAATCAAACTGGAGGTTGAAGAGACTAGAAGGAAGAGATTATCAGAAAGTTTTTATTAGCTAAACCAGAGTTTGTTTCCATAGAGTTTGTATGTTTATAATGTAAATAAATTATACATTTAAGGAAGTTTTATCCATCAGTACTGAAACTTTTTGTTATACTTCTTTTTGGTCAGAGAACATTTGTTTTAAGTTCTCACTTGGTCTTACTTCAGTGCTATTGCATATGACATGCATAATGTGTAGACCTCAAGTTTATACATTATTGTTTGTTATGTCTTAAGTTCACCTTTTATTTACTTCATGTCAATCATTATTTCGTTTTTCAGGCTGGAACATGGGAAGAGAAGAGTTTGAATAAGTGGGCAAGCAATAGAATTAAGGTCTGTATGCTTGTAATCATTTATGTTTTTCTAGGTATGTTTTTCTAGCCTGTGCCGCAACAACTTTTTTCGGTTGATAGTCCTTGACATTTCCTGGTGGCCTAATGGGGGTTGTTTGTCATGATTTTATTGTTCTCGTCTCTGTCATTAATTTTGGCTTGTTCTTCTAATATTCAATAGTTTTGTTGCTGTAGACATCGTCAATCAGAATTAAAATTATAAAAAACAATTCTATCTCAACAAACAACAGGAAATGTGAAACATACTGGAACTTAGTTGCATTAGCTTAAAAGTTAGCTAAATAGAGAAACAACCTTTCAGTGGAATGACCGAATACCTTCGAAGAAATATACCTAATTAAACCCCAAGTAAGCACTCTCTTCAATCCTATCAACTGGTTTGCATATCCAAGCTTGTTCATGTTATAAGCTTGATCGGGTGATCATAGAAAATCTAGATATTTACATGTCATGCTCGTTGATTGCAGGAATTGCTTATGTCTGTGGGGACCCTGGAGTTCTCTGGTGGCAGAGCAGAAATAGCAGAAGTAACCAGATGCTCCGGTGATGTGAGTGCTCGTAACTACTTACATGGCCAAGATTATTTGACCGTTCAGTCCCATAAATTCCTATTGGCTTCTAAGTAAATTTGTTTTCTTGTTGTAGAGATTTGACATACTTGATGTTGTCAAAGGATCCACTTAGAGATCTGTATTCTTGCACACAAGATAGATGCATGATATGTTTTTGCTGAACATCGGTTTCTTCTTTATAGCTGTTTGCTATCTCTTTTGTGAGAATTATTATTTGAGTTACAAGTTACAGACTCGGTCGATTTTGAGAGATGAAAAATTGAAACTAATAGAAACTGGCAGTAAGAAGTTCAGTAATTAGGTAATAAGCATCTTAAATGGTAACCACTAGTACGAAAATCTACTGATCATTAGAGGTGACTTCAAAAGAGTACATAAATACACGAAAGATCATGGCTGTTTTGTTTTATTATATGATTGTGTGAATTCATTTTGCAAATTATCTTCTTCTTAGCTCTAATTCAATAAAGGTTTCTTTTGCCTTGACATCCTTGACTAAGTTATAGTTAATTTATGCATTAAAGTGTGTTTGATGCACTAGTTGGAACGTTCAAGGAATCTAGTATAAATTATTGTGGATATTATTGGGTAGATGTTATTATGATAGATTAAGATGGTTAGTATTTGAAGAATGTAATTTATTATGCCTATTTCTTGCTCATGTTTATAAACACACAAGCTACATTTTATGCACACATTATCTACCACTCTACACATATATAACTTAAACCATTTGTAAACCACTCACCAAACATGTCTTATCGAGTCCAAACCTATCTCCGACCTCTGAATTATGTTATAAGGTTGATGGTTCAGATTATATGCTATCCACCTTAATGCACCATAGTACCATGTACCTAGTGCTATCCTTTGTAATTTTATATACATCCTAATCCGGCTCCAAGCATAGCCTAAGCATGCTAACTGACAAATGAAGCACTGTGCAGCTGATAAGGGGTAAAATCTGGGATTGTATAGTGAAATCAATAGGCAAGTTGCTCGTAAATGTTTTTTAACGGAAATAGAAGAGGTCAGAAAAACTTAAAATGGAAGGGGATTTAATCAGTGGGATAAGCATAGAGATCTTAGGTTTTTTCATATGGCAAGAAGCAAGGAAAAGCAGAATGGAAATGATTATGAACGGTGATAGAGCTGTCTTAATTATGTCAATATGGTTGCTATATATAAAGCTACATTGGTTCATGTTATAGTTATGACCTCAACTGCTATTTCCTAGTAATGATAATTGAACTGGACTTGCAGGCATTCTTGGTGACAGTACGAAACAAAAAACGTGTTGGTTACAATTATGAATTGACATTGAGAGTAAAGGGTACTCTTTACTTTTCTTTCTGTTTTCCAGAATTGTCGTCCTTTACTTAATCATTTTTTTCCTTTTTGTTTCCATGCTATTGTTTTTGTCCTCTCTTTTCACAAGTGAGTTATGGAAATCAGGAGAATGGACTGTTGGATCAGAGAGGAGGAAGGTCAAAGGCCATGTAGATATTCCAGAGTTCTCACTTGGTGAACTGGATGACTTGCAGGTATATTATATTCTAGCGTTCAAAATCCCTTTGCAGAACGATGTAGGATAGACATGTATTGATGCAATATTACGCTGTTCGAGAACCTTACCTTCTCAGTATAGCCCCTGTATGGTAGATATTAAAATCAGATTTTTAGTAGATTTTGATAAAAGTTGATGAAATATGTGGTTGATGAAATATGTGGTTGAAAAGTTACGGGTCCGTGAAATATGTGATTAAAATTAAATTAAAATTAAATGTTGACTTTGACTTGAAATTTTAGTTGGATTTTAATCTAAACCAAACAGGGGCATAATAAGATTTTATAAAATGGGCTGTGTTCGACACACACCCGTAGAAACTCCAGTGTGTAAGTTATTCATATTTACATTTTCTTTTCAGATTCAAGTAAAACTCAGTGAAGACAAGGATCTTTCGCAACAAGATAAGCGGAGGATCATTCAGGATTTGAAATTATTTTTGCAGCCTCTGCAGGAGAAATTACATCAATTTGAGCAGGAACTCAAAGACCGGTAGTAGTAACTACTAAATGGTTCTGTATTGAAGCTGTTGCTCCCGTAAGAAATAAGTTGGATTTGTGTCTCTATGTTTGGACTCGAGACTTAAAATTAGATTATGTGTAGTGCAACACGAAACTGATGTCAAGGTTGTTTGTGCATTTGTAATTGGATGCGGAGCTTGATAATTTATTTCTTTGTGATGGACTACGAATAATTAATCTCAATTTTCTGCATACTTTTGGTGAACTGCTGTGTTTCTTGGTTTAGTTTGTATATTGTTATGATTTATTTCTCCTATTTCTAACATTTATGATTCCACCACTTTTTAAAAGAAAAGATGCCCAAGAGAGAGGCTGTGTTATTGACGGAATGTTCCCTCAATGCTTCATCTTTCACACTATATTAATAGCCATGCCCTGCACATGACCCTTTCTTCTAGTTCTGCAACTCTGTAGATCCATTTTCATGGTACACTGCCGCCATAATAAATCAGGCGATTTTCAGTCGACCTCAAAAACACACCAATTTATTACTGAATACCTGGTAGCCTCCGCTTATTGGAAGAAGGGCTTTGCTACGGGTACCCGGGCGTGTAAACGCCGGTTACTCGCCGTACCTTTAGCATTTTCCTTGGAAGAAATATGTATATTAATTAGAATTTATAAACGGTTTAATTTATAAATGGATAATACTTATTGATAAATTGCATGGTTAAAAATGAAATTTTCGATCATTTATAAATTGATTCGTAAAGTTAGCCAAATGGAGGCTAGACTTACGGCCGCCAGAAACCAACTACTACAGTCAATTCATTATAATGCTTTAGTTCAGGAAACAACAGTACTACAACTCTCAATGCTTAATAAATTGTAGAAACGCAAATTAGAGTATCTGAATTTTTAGCTCATATTCAACACGCTCCTCCTCAATCAGATTCAACGAGACGTAAGCCTTTAGACAAGCCATGGATTTTTCCTCAGCGAAAGCACGAGCCTTTCTAGATTTTATCTCAAATCATTAATTGACTATTTCTCCTTACCTTTTTTCTTGAATGATCCACTTAAAGCTGCTTTAGTCTTTGTCCACTCTTTCATTGAAGCAGCACTCCTCATGAAAGGGCAAGCTTCGCTCGTAACAATGTCTCCTAGTGATGGTCGATTGAGTGCCGATGGCACATTCTGCCCAAGTGTTGAATCGGAAGCCTCATTATCGTTTATAATTTTCGTCTTCATTTCAGGACTGGATTTCTCACCATTTAAACCGTCGTCGTTCTGCTCTTTCCTTATTAAAGCATCCACATCAAACTCATCAGAAGCAGTGGCAAAATTTTTATCGGCTCCTCCCTTGGGTTTACTAACCCCTTCAACAGAATTGCTCCTCTCTTTTTTCAAAGATTTATGCGGCTTATTGTTTCTTGAAAATACAAAGTCATTGAACTGTGGTAGCTCCTGTTTTTCAAAAGTTACACCAGGCAAAACTTGTGAGATACTGAACGAACTATTATGCGTATCACCAACCAGCTGCGTCCAGGAGGACTTCTGTAGCCATGAGGCACCTCTGGCTGATTTATCAACAGTTGCTCTCGGTATATCTGGCATAACATCAGTAATTTTTTCCAGCTCTTTTACTTGGCTTGAATGAGTTTCCTCGTCAGTATAGCCAGGATCAATAAGATTTTGTTGCTCTTCTACTTCAGTACCATGGCTTGTTGAATTTTCCATGTGCAATTCTGTGCTGCCCTTTTGACTTACCAGATATTCTGACTTCTGTGGTGGTGAAGCATCATGATTTAACTGTGTGGAACCTGATTCTGTCTCTTCCGGTTGTGTGTTTACATCTGTGTTTGAATCATTCATGACTATATGTGGACTACCTTTCGTTCTCTTCCTTCCAGACGCATGGTTCTTATCATCTTCATCAAATGGCGTTCTCCTTTTCTTCTTAGAAGCCACAGTTTCCCTCTTTTGACTTCCATGCATTTCCCGAGGGCGTCTATCATTAGAAGTCTTTAGTTCTTTTAATGTTGAATCCTGGGTAACCACGAAAAAAGAGAGAGAGAGAGAGAAGCATTCAATTAAGCACTGAAAGCACATGCGACATTGCAAAAGCATCAAACTTCATTCAATCAAGCGTTAAGCAATACCCAATCAGCAGTAGCAGCTTCCTGTCTCCGATCCTTGAAGAAAGCACTTCTATCATTGGGCCCAGCCACCATGTTAATTATCAGGTTATCTTCATCGCTCACTTGATCATCCCCATTGTCGTCAACTTGCACATTGTTGAGTAATGTGGCCGAATTGTTTACTTCCATAGTAAATCTAGCCTTGTTACGAGTTGCATTTGAGCAGTTCTCTCTTTCCAAAATCTTGTTCATAACTGACTTCATAATGTTAAGCTCTTCCTCATTTACTCCAAAATTTTCACTTTCATGATTATAAGCTTTTTCTTTAACTGTCTCAAGGCCAGAATGCTCCTCACAGTCACAAAAGTGGAGGGGGAGAGGAGGAACTTCAACACGTTGGAAACTGTATTTGTGCTTGCCCGATCCTTTAAAAGGCACTGCCTTTATCTTCACGAAACAATATATATCAGTACGTCCACAGATGTGACTCGTGCAATTACAGTTCTAAAATCTCAATTCTGGCAGTAGACTTAGCAAGTTAGCTTGCAAGCCAATCATATTTTTATGAAGGAAACAACACAATTGCAGTTAATTTTACCTTTAACCACAGCTAGGAAAAAGAGAAAAGGTATTGAGTAAAAATAGGCTGATCTTTGGATGGCATGCAAGCGTAGCATAGAAAAAAAAATGGTTTTACCTTTCTTAGTTTGGGAAAGAAAATCCGGAGCTGCACTTTTTCCATGCTGGGGTCTTTCTTTGGTTTTTCTAAAGAGAGCATGTTTTCAGCTGGATTAATATTCTGGGTTGGCAAAGTGACGGAAAGTCCAACATCTTCATCCCACTCACGTTTCAAGCGAACAAGATAGTGTTCCTTAGCCTTCTCAAGTCTCAACTTGCCACTTTTCCACATGCACCCATTATACTGTAAAATTACATTATCCAATGAGTAAAAGCAAGAATATTCTAATGTCCAAAAATGCAAAACAAGCTAATTCATCCTTTAGCTAGTAAGCATACAAGCTACAAAATTACACAACCAACTTGTTAGTGCAGAGAAAAAACAAAAATATTCGAGAATATCTAGCCCCAAAATTTCAGGCTCGGATGCATAGCCTATGTTAGTAATCCTTGTTGTTCCTCTTCCTATGACCACTAAATTAACGATTTGTATCTAATTTTTCTATAAAAGGCTAATATATTGGTCCCTAATGACTTCAGTTAAACCACCTTGAAAGAGCTTTTCTTATCTTTACCTATATAATCATCTCAGATTAGCGTCGACCTGCGCTCCCACAGATATGGGGAATTGAAGTCGGAATTCGAAAACAATCAAATTAAACTTCAAAAGAGTCATTTCTACCGTAAAACACAAATATTACCCTATAAAGGAAATCCATTTATAAAACAGCGGAGCCAAATAAGCATACCGTGCTGAAGAGCTTGGCAAGGCCCTTGTCGGAAACTGGAACAAAGTCCAAATAAGCGAAGCTGCGGCCTTTGCTGCGCATTATTTCTACTAAATCCACAGTTCCCAATTGAGGTGAAGTGAAAGTCTTTTTCAAATCATCTTCTTTCACATTCGGCCCCAATCCTCCAACATAAATCCTTATTTTTTCTGCCATATTCGCATTAAAATTCATTCTTGAAATTCACCTCTCTTCTTCTTGCAGAGGGATTTAAGTTAAAACCCTAATCCAGCTCCCAAAATCTGGAGCTAATTTAAACGGGTCCTTAACCAATTACAAAAGTAGCAAGTAAGTCCCCTACTTATTTGTTTGATGGTCCCAGTCCCCAACCATTGGTTTTTAATGCACTTGGGTCCATTGGTAGCAATTAATTTCTTGGAAAAAAATAAGTGAGATATATTCACTTTTGAAAAGATAATTATATTATATTTTTATTTTTATATAAATTTACCTAAATAGACATATAAACTTAAATAAAAATATAACGCTCTAAATTCATCCACCAATATTTGTTATCATTAAATTCTTCTAAACCTTTTATATTATTTTAAAATTCGTGTTTAAAAAACTTTAATAATCATAAAATATTATCTTTAACTGAAATTATAAAATGCTAATAATCATAAAATATTATCTTCAATTAAAATCTTAAAATCTAACAATCATAAAAATACTATCTTCATCCGAAGCCAAAACAACAATGAAAATATTATCATTAGATGAAATACATGAAAACATAGCAATATATGAAGAAACATTTGAAAAAGTAAGAATTGCGTTTTACTTTGAATTTGATGAATTTAGCCCATGCTCGCTTTCCATTATTTTCAAATGCATTTTTTTCTTTTATTTTCAACAACACATTTTTCAATAAAATAATATTACACGCAAATTCAAAACTTTTCCTTATTTCTAATCACACATTCTACATCAAAATGGTATTTCGAAATACATTTTGGAAAAAATCGGATCTCAAACAGGCTTTTAGTATTGAATTATGCTATTTGTACAATATTTTTGAACATTGTTGACAATGTTGGCCGTGACAAAAAAATATTGGTTGAAATGATGAATTATTTTTTAAATCGTCAAATGACAACATGCCACGTAGCATATTGTCAAAATCATTATACACCAATCATTGTTCCTTAGTATTACCATTAGAGAAAATACACGATGACAAAATTCACCATTTTTAATTTTTGTTTTTGAAGGAACAAAATCGTGTAGTCTCGCCTCCACCATTAATGGCTTTTAGCTCTACACACAGAATTATTGCATTCTCAATTATTTTATATTAAAGTTTAGATGAATATAATGATTTTTTGAAATATATAATTTGTATGAATCTATAGTGTATAAATGAATGAATTTAATAAGGACGATGTTGAAATTTGACGTGGATGAAATAGTTTTTTTTTTTTTAATATTTTAATATGGATGAATATAAAGTGAGGTGAATATATAAGGAGTTAAATAGCAGCACCCAAAAATAATGACTTTTATTGCGTCAACATGACGCAATATGTTAGCCCCATTTAACAATTATTAAAATTCCCTCCAAAAACTCATATTTTGCTCATAATCTTGGTAGAACTCTAAATCGGAATCGTTAATTATGCCTCCAAGAAAAGAACTCTGCAGGAATTTTCAACGTGGCACGTACGTTTTTCGGTTTTGTTAAGTCATGTTAAGTAAATTCCCAGTTTTTCGTTCGTAATACTTATTTTGTGGTGTACTTCGAAACTAGACTGTATTTTATTTTTTGAACTTTTATAAACCATTGGTAGTTGATAATACTGTTAAGAGGCTTTAAGCTTCTGATATATTTTGCACCTTTTTGCGTGCTTTAAGATTCTAGCTTCTTACTGCATATTTGATTTCAGATTAATGGTGGTGTCATCTAAGTGTGACTCAATTATGGCTTATCTGTCGTTTTATCAATGTGTTCATTATCTTGTTTTTTTACCCTGTAATATTCTTTTGGGATCAGACTTTTGAAAATAAGTGGACTCGTTTCTCCCCTTTGAATACAAGTAGCTCCTCTACATTGCGGCAATCCGACAGTCGGACTCCTGCACCTAATCACAAGTAAGTGTGCGATCATCAATGAAAGATATTCTTTTCTCTGCATTTATAGTATTTCACTCTTTCATTCTATACTCAAATCACATGCATTTGGTGGATTATGGTTTTGATGCACGTGAAGGTGCACAGATCCTGAGTCTTGCAAACGTCAAATGATTGAAGATTTTGAAAATGAGAGGTCACTGTGGAAGCTTACTTGTTATGGGCACAACAAAAAGTATGCACCATCTTCTAATATTTCCAGATCTTTAATAGATTAATATTTTAAAGTTTTCAGTTTTATAATTCTGTCGATCATTTTGTGGCTGAAATGGAGTTCATAAGTGGTCTATTAATTTGTCTGCAGCGGTCCATGTGAAATTGTTGGCGATATCAGCTATGAAGAGTTGCGTGCATTGGCATATGATGAAGCTAAGCGTGGATTGAGCTTACAGTCCATAGTAAGATAATCTGAACTCACTTTCTTGACATTTTGTATTCCGGAGGCAAACTGTCTAGTGAGGTTGAAAGTTGTATCTCTTAAAAGGCTTTCACAAATTCAAACACAGACATTTATTCTCAAAATTGAAGCAGTAAATTGATTGCACAGTATAATGGAATCGGGTTACTTGGAAGAAAAGTTTATTTACTGGCTATTGGTTGTTCTTATCTTGATGCAGAGGAGCCTACTAAATTCCAAATTGGTTGAATTTCAAAGCCTTGTACAGAAACCATATGCTGTTTCAGCAAATGCCTCAATTAGCACTCAAAATTCTGTTGCCGGTGTCAGCCCAAATGCTCCAATGACAATTCAGAGTGGTGGTCCTCCTCCAGTGTCAAGTTTTGGTCAATTTGGAGCATCAGTAAACTCGCCTGGAGTGTGAGCTATTATCCCTAATACTAATTTTTCTATTGTCCATTCACTTGTCTACGTTCGGCTTCCCCTGTATCCTTTGTGCCTTATTACTTCCCAGGTTCGGTGCTGCATCAAGTTATAACTTTGGGCAATCCCTTCCTTTCCAGAATTACAGTCAGGCATCTAGCACGTTTCAGAGAAATAACTCACCCGTCATAAGTTCTCACCAGAACTCATTTTCAACTTCAACAACCTCATCTCATATGCCTATTGTGACTTATAACCCGACAGAGGTTCACATGAGTGGGGCTAATTCTGCCTTGGATGTGACAAAAAGCATCCAGTTGATGTAAGTTGTTGCACGTATTACTGTTTATTTGCTATTATACTATGTCCTAAAAGAATTTGGAGCCATCAAAATAAGTCTGGTGATGATCCTTCAAACTTGTCTCAGACCACGCACTGTATTATTGTTACCTCCTTCAGTTTAAAGTTATCCAACTGAACTATTTGAATGTTTGATTGTGTCTCTGTTGCATCTGAACAAGTTTTCTCCCAATCCAAATCATCCTAACATCCCTCAATACATACAGTTGTGGACACAAGCTAACGCATGAATCAAAGTCTGTTCGAATTTGCCTTGTCATCATCTCTCTCTCTCTCTCTCTCCCTCCTCACCCCCCAACACCTGAAAAGGGTAACAAGAGAATCATATGTGAATTTGAAAGAACTATTCTTATAAAAATTAAAAATTGCCATTTTGGCAAAGGCCATGTGCCTATTCTGATTTTTTTTTTTTTTAAATGTATTGTTAAATCTAAACAGCGTGCTTTAGAGCCAATTCATGTTATAATTTTAGATATTCTCTAGAAATACATAATAGGGGCCTGTTTGATGTATAAATTTTGAGAATAGATGTTGTGAAAACTGAAAAATGACTTTTTGGAGACTGCGTGGTTAAAAAGTAAGGAAAGTAATTGGTTGACATGCAAAATGATTTTATTAAGATAATGCGTGGTTGAAAATGAGTTCAAGAAAAAATGAGCTTTAAAGATCATGGAAAGCAGGCCTTGACGCCTATTACTTGGGGATTTGTGGCTGGAAAATGCGGAAAAATATTAGATTGCTAGGGAATTTAAGTGATGAATGGAAAGATAATTGAAATAATTAAGAGGCTGACAGGATGGACAATGATGGTTTATTCTGTCACTTGATGACAGGGACAATGTTTATGGTGTTTTGGAGGCTTTGCTGTGTCCTTGAGATATGTGCTTGTGGAAGAATGTGTCTGGAATACATCTGGCTATGTGGATATAGTAGTTTCAGATAATAATTGCAAAGAATAAATGGGTTCAAAAAGGCTAAGCAATGTTTGACTAGAGTCCTCAAGAAACTTTTGATGTCATTGTGATTATTTTTTTCTTGAACCATGTTTTCTGTTCACTGATAAGGTGAAAATCTAATGAATATTCGTAAATCAGCCATCCCTCTTTAAGGAATTTTTTAGAGGTCATGCATTATAGTTAGATAAGAATGTGACGCAGAACGGAAGTTGGCAAATCGGAATCCTCCAGAAAATAATAACAACCAAACGAATAATGTTTTATTCTGAAAATAAAAAGCCTTTAAATAGGCCCTGAAAACTCTAATTTAAGCAAAAAGTCCAAAATGGACATCTAATAATTCATAATAACTAAAACGCCAAAAATAATTAAAAAAAAAGGACGAAAAACTTCAAACGCCCGCCAACGTGCCTTAAACCGCGAATTTGAGTTTGGAAACGATGTCAACCGGGGTACCCCCGGGTTGGGCGGTATGGAGCACTGAAAGACCTTTCCGAAAACATATTATAATAGAAAATCTGATATCGGTGCAGAAAGTTACGACCGTTTCTTCGGACCTTAGTTTTCTTATCGAATTTTCTATCCATCTCTTCTTCAAACTCCAACGCTAGCTGTCCTACATCAGAATGCAATGCAGTCAAGAACTAATTTTATTTCCCTTTGTTTTTTATTTCATTCGTTTTTTGGGCATTTTGGTGTTGCATATATTCCATTCGATAATATATTGGTTAACCATTAATAATTTCCTGTGTGCTTGTAATTGATCTCAACATGTTTTGCAGGAACAGCACGCTCAGTGAGAACAGCATCATGGACAATAGCATTTGGATGAAAGCGGAATGGAAAATTGGAGAGGTAAACACTAACATTATACTTTGTCTATGGGTTAGTATTAGTATTTAAACAACCTTGAATTAGGTGGATCCTTTATAAACTAAGACCAGAAAATGCTAGATACACGCACGAGGGTTTCACATTGGATACAAGAGTATGTTTGTTATGCAGTATTGAACGTGATATGACACTACAATGGATAAAATTTTACTTCATTTTTATTCTTTAATATTGTCTAGTGGCATCTAATCCCCCAACCTGGCACCCCAACAGCGCAAGTGTGCCTGCTATACTTAAAAGGCACACGCATACAAAAAAGGCTGGGATTTAATTGGCAAACGGGTTGAACCAACCAAGACTGATTTGTAAAAATTGGGTATCATAACACTTTAGATTGTGAAGTGGGAATTGCACTAGTCCTAATTCTCCCGCAGAAGATAAGGTTGGTATACAAGTAGAGCTACTACTTGGGGCATGAAAAAGCACGAGTATGACTTCCATATAATATTTTTTTTTATTTCAATTTGAATTATCTTTCAGATACCAGAAGAAGCACCTCCAGATAATCGTATCTACTAGTATCGATTCTAGCTCGACCATTCCTGTAAATTTTGTGGCAATGTTGTTCATCAGCAGATTCCAGATGGTCTTCCAGATCATTAATACTAGAATTGATTCCAGGACAGGAATTGTAAATCTTGTAATACAAGAGAAGACAGTTTGTTGTTTCAGCTAGATTTTTTCTTTTTATATACATGTTCTCAATAATAGAAGAGCAAGCATGTGATATCATATTTGTTTCTTGTCAATGCACTGCACCTAATATTAGAGACTTCCCTTTTCTTGTCCCCATCCCCCCGCACCCCCCACGTATAGGGTGGCATTGGAGGAATCGTTAGACTATTTACCAGTTATAGAAATGGAAACTTTGAGGTATGTTTCGTGTTGGTCCCTCTGATCTGTTTCGACTCAATTACCCGACTTACATTTTTGTTTCAGTTTTAACCATTCACGGTCAATCCCACATGGCTGTTGAAACGTGTAACTTGGCATTTACTGCAAACAAACGTTAGGTCACAGTATTTTACAGTTGAAGGATTGGCCATTATACGACTTAAATGATCAAAATGAAATAAATTGAAGTCGGATGATCAAATATGAAACACCAAACTATCGACTATGTAAGGGGTTATTCTGCTTGTTAGGACAACCTGTCTCTCAAGGAAAGAGATAGAACAAACACGGCAAAAGGTACACAGATTTTTGTAGTTTTTGAATACGCGTTTTTGGTTTGAAAATGATAGAGATCGAAGATGAAAAAGTCTTACAAGATCGTGCAATCAGTGTCTTGTGGGTCCATGTGTTCTGGCAAATTACAATGTAACAACAAAAGTCGTCTGTTTTATAATTTTATTCTCTTACAAGCTGTCGTCAAACAAATTCATAGTTTAGATGCCCCACACGTCAAATCAACTTATTTTTGCTTTTTCTTTAAACCCACAAAGATTGATCTTCTCACGTAGTGAAGCTTATAATCAGCAAGGACGTGATATACAAGACATGTTTAATTCGTTGAGTTGAAAATATCGTAATAATTATTTTAGTACATGTTTTAACTATAACGATCTATTTGAAACTTTAATTTTGTAATCGGGCATTCTATAACGAAAATACTTTTTTGGGCCCTAAAATTATAAGTGGATGTGTAAAAGGGAGTTGAAAATAGGGGTGATAATAAACCAAGTCGAGCTGGCTCGATCTTTATACTTGAGCTCCACTTGGTTCTATGGATGAGTCGAGCTCAATTCGCGTTCGCAAACTAGGCTTAGCTCGATCATTTGGCTCTTGGAATTCATGGGTTGAGCTAAACCGTCCACGATCCCATGAACCAGCACGTTTTTAAAGAAAATAATAAAACAATCCTAAAAATGAGCCAGTTCATGAAAAAAAAAAGAGCTCTACTCGACCCATGGCTACTCTCAATGAGAGCTTGAGCCGGGATGAGCCGAACTCGAGAATCGACACGCCACCGTTTGATACCTCTAATTGAAGGTGAATGATAAGGACAAATGAATTTTGTTTTAATGTCCTAAGATACTAGCCGACACGTCTTTTATATTCTATAAACTGACCATTAATCACTCCATCCATCTCTCTTGTTAAATAGTTTGTGGCTACACGTTTCTCTACTTCTCTGCAACGTGCTCTCCTGTCATAATGTCAATGAAAACAACATATAGAGGGAGATATTAGTTAGAACAATCCGTAGAATTGATTCTTAAAAATGATTACTGAACCGTTGTGGTGTATCATAATCGAACCAGAATGACAGGACTACGGCCACCCCTAATAGAAAGGGTGTCTTAGTTGTTTATTCAAATTAAAAATAAAATTCCAAACCCATCTGGCAGAGAATAATGGACTGTCAACAATTGTTTATTAAAAACTGATACAATCCCAAGTGTGTGTTTTTTTAAAATGAAATCATAATACAAATCAACTTAATGGGCACCCATTATACAAACTAAAATTTCTCCTATCCTAAACTACTATAAAGTAAAGGGGTGGAGCTGTTGAATTCAAGTGTGAAGCCAGCCTGTGGCTATTCATTCATATAAACAGGAACACAAGCCACTATTGTCATCTCAAAACACTCTTCTGTCCTTCCATTTCTTGTTCTTCTGAATGTTTTCAAATTGTTTGCTCCAATGAAATCCATAGCCAGAAATCAAAAGGCAATGCTGCATTTGCAGCATAACTCAATTCTCTTGATTTTTGCGGTAATTTTCTTATTTTCCTCTCAAATAAGTGCAGAAAATGGCATTGATTTAGATGATATTGATAGAGATATGAAGAACTTAACGTTCGAAAACCCTAGCATTCGACAAGCCTACATTGCTTTACAAGCATGGAAACAAGCCATTTTCTCTGATCCTTTCAACTTCACAGCAAACTGGACAGGTCCTGATGTTTGTTCCTATGGTGGAGTCTTCTGTTCGCCATCTCCAACGAATGCCTCCATGCGAGTCGTGGCTGGGATCGACATAAACAATGCGGACATCGCAGGCTACCTCCCGGATGAGCTGGGGTTATTGACTGATCTGGCTCTTTTCCACATCAACTCCAATCGATTCTGCGGTGTTATCCCAAAGAGTTTCAAGAAAATGAAGGTTCTTTTCGAGCTAGATGTCAGTAACAACCGTTTCGTAGGGGGATTTCCTCAAGTGGTTTTGTCATTGCCTGAACTGAAATTCTTGGACCTCAGGTTCAACGAATTCGAGGGACTTGTCCCAAATAGGCTTTTCGACAAACCCCTCGACGCCATTTTCCTGAACGATAACAGATTTAGGTTTGGAATACCGGAAAATCTTGGAAATTCTCCAGTTTCTGTTTTGGTGTTGGCTAACAATAATCTTGGATGTTGCATTCCAGGCAGCATTGGAAAAATGGGTAAAACTTTGAATGAATTGATATTGATGAATGATAATCTAACTGGTTGTTTGCCTCCAGAGATTGGAATGCTGAAGAAATTGACAGTATTTGATGTTAGTTTCAATAATCTCCTAGGGACATTGCCCCCGGGTATTAGCCGTATGAGGAGCTTAGAACAGCTAGATGTGGCACACAACCGCCTCACCGGAGAGGTGCACGCAACCGTGTGCCGCCTACCCCGGCTGCTCAACTTTACTTACTCATTCAATTACTTCACCAAGGAGGCTCCAGGATGCGCTAAATTTGGTGGAGGGGCAGTGTCCGATGGGCAGGAGAATTGTATTCCGGGAAAGAGTGATCAGAGGTCTGCTAAAGAATGCTCGTCTGATGCTGCTAAGCCATTTGATTGCAGCAAGTCCAAGTGTGGCGGTGGCTTTAGGATGAAGCCTAAACCAAGGAAGAGGCCACCAGTTCAGACAAAGCCGCCATCTCCAAAGCCATCCGCTGGGCCAAGGCCTTTCCCCAAGCCTGTTTCTCCACCTCCTCCGCCTACTTCAAGGTCTTCACCGTCAATGAGATCACATCCCCCACCACCACCATCTCCATCTCCAAAGCCGACACCAACTCCATCTTATCATGCACCACCACCTGTACATAAAGTCTCTCCAGGATCTCGCCTTCCGCCACCTCAATATAAGAGCTCACCAAAGACACACTATGCATCTCCACCACCACCGCCTCAGCATAAGAGCTCACCGAAGACGCACTATGCATCACCACCACCTCCACCAGTTTATGAACACGTGATCCCATCACCCCCACCCCCACCCCCACCCCCACCGCCCTCACCATCACCTCCACCTCCTTACACATATTCATCACCACCGCCCCCTTCTCCATCACCTCCACCGCCCTACATATATTCATCGCCGCCACCGCCACCGCCACCTCCTTCACCACCTCCACCACCTCCACCATCTCCTTATGTATATTCATCTCCACCGCCACCGTCACCGTCACCATCACCACCTCCACCTCCCTACGCATACTCACTGCCACCGCCACCGCCATCGTCACCATCACCACCTCCACCTCCATCTCCCTACGCATACTCATCACCCGCACCACCTTCTCCATCACCTCCGCCACCCTACATATATTCATCTCCGCCACACCCACTATCACCACCTCCACCATCCCCTGGATGCAATGAATCAACTCCACCTCCTTATGCATATTCATCCCAATCATCTCCACCACCATACACATATTCATCACCTCCACCACCTTACAAGTATTCATCACCTCCGCCACCCTACACATATTCATCCCCACCCTACACATATTCATCACCCCCGCCACCTTCTCCATCACCTCCACCGCCATACACATATTCATCACCCCCGCCACCTTCTCCATCACCTCCACCGCCATACATATATTCATCGCCGCCGCCGCCCTCACCATCACCGCCTCCACCATCTCCTGGATGCAATGAATCACTGCCATCGCCACCTTATGTATATTCATCACCCCCACCACCTACTCCATCGCCTCCACCAGCACACAAATATTCATCCCCCCCACCACCTCCACCACCCTACATATATTCATCACCATCGCCGCCTCTGCCCTCACCATCTCTGCCTCCACCACCAGTGTACGAAAACATACCACTTCCTCCAATCGAAGGAGTCTCCTATTCATCTCCTCCACCCCCTGTCATTCCATACTACTGAAATGATGCTCAGTTATATTCCATTCTCCTCTCTTAAATTCCAAAAGGATGTTCCATAAAAGCATGAGAGAATTCTTTTCTGCTGTTAAAGGGAGTGGTCGTGCTTCTGATGATCTGCGATGCCATTTTGAGGGGCTCCTGCTTCAACAATAACTAGCTTAGTTTTATTTGTTAATTATTATACAAGTTTTTATTGTTCATAATTGCGACTTATATTCTTTAAATGTCATCTTTTATTAATATATAAAAGTTACCCAAGTTTTTCTATGGTGGTGAAGAGAAATATGTCAATCAGCAAACACTCCTAAATAGTCTCTCTCTTTACCTTGCAGCTCTTGATGATTTATCTATTTTAAATTAAAATTCAGAATTCCTACTAATATATAAGCCTCCATTTGGCAAATTCTTAAATGATTTATAAATAGAAATAGTAATAAGAATAGTAGTAGACCCCACAAAATGTTTGAATAATATTGTGTAGTTGAAATTAATGTTTGACTTGAACTGAATTTATAAACCATTTACTAATTGCTACCCAAAAAGAGGCTAAAAAACAAAACGGATAGAATGTTAGGAAGGTGGAGATAAAACCTGACATTACACATACAAAAAAGGATATAATCAAGGAACATGTATCAAACGTGTAAAATGAGAATGTTCCACGTGAATATTCTACTAAAGTGGATATTCAAGAAATAGATGAAATTTTAAGGAATTTGGAAGAAATTGTATCAAGCAATCTACATAGAACTCGTGATACAATGTTTAGAGGCATTACAAGTGTTTAAACTGCCACCTTAGCAAAGCTTTGACACACAATCTCACCACTGCAGCATAATGGACACATCATACAACACTGCATCATAGTTGCATCTTAAATCTGATGATGTGTACTTTCAAGCTAGAGACTAGCTTCCAACTTCATATGTAAATGAATGAGTTGAGTTATTTTGTTCATGTTCACATATTCATACGATACAAACAGTAAATGCATTGACCATATGACAAACAAATATGCCATTACCGGCATCTCACTGCAGAGAAAATTATACAGCATACACACAGAAGTCAACCGGCGCTTATTTACAAGTAAACATGCCACGTGAACTTGAGCAAATTCGTCACTTGATTTTCTTCTTTATTTTCTTGTATCTCATTTATAAGAGCTTTATCCAAAGCGGATAACAATGCATGATATATCGTCTTTGCTCTTTCTCGTCAAAGCCTCCGTGGTTAAACGCTTAGCTGCTGCTTGAGGATTTCTAATGGATCTTACCATATTGACAGCCTCTTGGTTATCCATCACCTGCCAATAGAGATCACTGAATAAATTTTAAGATGTGCATCTTTCTATCGTTTAACCCATGAGTTTGGGAAGTAATTCGTTTTCACTGAAGGCTGACACCAATTCCTTTCACATGTGAATGGATGACCACAGGAAGGAGAACATTATAGTCGACTTACACAAGGATAAGATGATATGAAAAATTGTAAAATAATTTGCATGTAATAAGAATGATATGAAACTTTTGTTAGGAGGGATTTTCTTAATCCTCCCCAACATCTTTTATCCATTCTGGCAATCAATAATGACGTTTTTCAAAATTTGACAAAAAGAAAAGAAGAAAAATTCTTATTATATTACAATCCATTCTATTTTTAAAATATTAATAATACCAAAAGTACACTGATTATAATTTTAATTTGATGTAAGCAGTTTTAAGATGATGATAAAATTAAAGAGGTAAGTTGACATAACCTCATCTTATTTACTGATGCAAGTTTCTTCAAACACGACATTCATTTTGTTTAGAAGAGTGCAATGAAGAGAGCTCTGTTACCATTAAAAGGCAAAAACAGTTTTATGGTGAAAACTAATTTCCCAGTAACGAAAATGCTCAAGCCGGTATATAATATTTATAAATACTACGTTTCATCAAACAGAAGAAAATGACTACAATTGCCAAAAGTTTCTTGGATATTTTCCAATGTACAGTTTTGTAAAAATATGTGAAACCTGCTGAGTGAAATAAATGTACTAAATGAGCTTTTATGTTCCTGTCAAGGATTAGATAAAGGAGAAAATATTTCCTATCCACATTGCAGCATAGAACCATAATTTTTTTAATCATTTCAACAGTTCAATGCAAGGAAAGTAGCACAACTATCAGCGGAAAAGAGATGCCTGTATAATGAAGAACCTATGCAACAAAATTCAATGAAAACTGACCTTCCATAAACCATCACTTGCTAAAATGACGAACTCTATACTTGAGTTGATGCGTACATTGCATACATCAGGCTCTGAACTCAAATGTGCTTTTAGGTTTTCATCTCCAAAAGCACGTGCCACAGCAAGCTGCCCGTTAACACGAGGCACATCTCCTAAATATAGAACACCTCATATTATTGATCAAGATATGTCCATTCAAAACTCATCTACTCAGTAATAGAACCTACTTTGATGGAACATCACACATAAAATGCTATTCCAAGCATGTCCAGCCAAGCTTAAAAAGGATTTAAGGTTTCTATTAAGTAACTTTTGTTTCCAAACATATTTTGATAAATTACTTCTTTTTATTATTTCTAAGTAGAGGGAAAAAAGAGTCACTTATTTTAAAAATAAGTATGACGTTACTCATAATAAATAATTAACTTAAAATTACCATTAGAAAAATTATTTATTTGACACTGACTTATTTACATGTACATCAAAATTTTAAGCTTATCTTGATAGCCGATGGAAGGCATTCTACCCAATAAGACCAATACTTCGGATCCTGCTTGGACAAATCAGGAGATATTGTCGATAAATAGAAGTACGTTTTGTTCATTAAAATCTTGGAAATATTCCACCATAGTTAGGGCAGTCAAACCACATGCTCTAGGTCTTCAAAGATCTCCAGAAATAGGAGTTATTAGCAAATATAAATATTTACCAGGAAGATTAGTCACAAAACCACCCTGTTTCTCGATTCTTCTTCGTTCGTTGTGTGGCTCATGATCCACAGTGAGTTGTCTGGCAGTTCCACTCTGGCACAAGACAGCTCGGGAATCACCAACATTTGCCACCAATAGATCTTTTCCATCAATAACAATAGCAGTTACCGCCGTTGACCCACCAGGTCCTAACTGCATGGAATTCTCTAGGATAACTTTATCAGTCGAGTTGTAAGCATTTTTTATAGCGCTCTTAGGGTCCATCCAAAAGCTAGGCTGTACATTGGAGTGAAAATAGATTAATGTTGATGAGAACTATAAGGATAATAGATTACAATACAAGTGCAGAAATATTTGGTAATGTTATCACTTATAAAAGTTCTGTGTAAAGGAAAAGATCAAGGATTAGTAGGATTGCCATAGTGATAAGCAAAGTGACAATGTCGATCTCCAGTGAAACCACCACATGATTAAAAGACTAATCTGTTAGAGAAGGTACAAGTTTATTTATTTAAATTTTGTCATCCAACACATCCCCTCAAGTGCAACGGCGAAATCATTTTCTATCAAAATCCTGTCACATAAACAATTTCCATTATTCCATAAATGGTTGACGTTGAGACTTGAACTCAAGTCTTTTGCCTATTTAGATCATCTAAAACCTTAACCTATTAGAGATGGGTCAAAATAATAAATTAAATTTGGTCTTCAAAGTATCTCCGTATGAGTCTTGTGGAAAGGAAGAGATGCAGGATTGCAATTTGTTGGTAAGTCCTCTAGCTGCAATGTGAATAACTTGAAGTCCTAGTTATTCATGATAGAAATCTTAATTATTTCGCTTTTTAGTTCAATTAGCTGATGAGAATATCCAACCGAACGAAATAATGTCACATCAAGAGTACATTATATCAATCAACTTTCTGAAAGTTTATGGAAGAGCAGAAATTGTGGCTGCTTCAATTCGTTGAAGGCTTTCTCTTCTGAATTCTAATAAGCAAAGATACACAGTTCGATAGAGTTACACCTAATTGTGGGCTTTTCTGTGCAGAAGACCTAAATGAAAGCGCTCCTGTGAAATAGAAGAATACTTAAATAATATGTTGAAGTGGAAACCCAGGACTGCGTGATATTATGAGGGGTCAAACTGGTCATTATTCACAAATTTTGGTACAGTAGACAGTAGTGAGGAGGTAGCTGAAGTTAAAGTGCTGCAGATTAGGACTAAATTAGCATTTAACTAGAGTTCCACGTCAAGGCTCCTGGTCATTGGTCTTGTTGTTTCTATTACGATGAAACAAACTGCGGTCAGTTTAATTCCCAATATCACCACAACTTTCAGGAAGGAAGAGAATCATCTGATTAACTTGTTCACATGTTTCTCTCATCATCTACAGTACCAAGAGAAAGCCATCATAATGCTGCATGTCCGAAAAAGTTCTGACCTTGAAAAATACATATTATTTCTATTATAATTGTTTGGGATGAGTCATTATGATTCCATTACATAATAATGCAGGTCCTAAAATTACACTTCCCCTCATCAAATTTCAGGTCAAACAATTTACCTACACTGTGATTCTCCCACTACCTAGAATCTTTAAGCTGCCTTATTTTGTTTCTAACATATAATTGTACACGATACGATTTCTGTTATCAGAAAAATCTTCTAAAACATTATAAATATAAAATTTTATCTATAATTATACTCCATTTTCCTAATTCCTTTCAGCATAACCCAACCCCGCATTGTTTGAAATTATGAAATCATCATTCTCGGAATATCTTAATTTCAACGACAAGCCATAAAAGTCAGTGGTTAATCCTCTCGAACTGTATTAAAACAAGACAGTAACTAAGACTTGTTAAGAATAATTAAAGTAGCAAAGAAATGAAAAAGACATCCACAGATTGAAACTTACCTCTTCGAGTATGTTGTTATAGAGATTCTCCTTTAAGTAGCTTGGTACACGATCACCAAGGTGACCATCAAAAATAGCAAACAAACCAAGCACATGCCCCCTCTTTTGCCTGTACTCAGCAACATGGTAGTCCTCCATGTCATGACCCGATTGACCTTCCACCAAATGGAATCCATGTGACACTTCATTACTACTTGATGATGACTTAAACTTGATCTTCCCTTTTCCTGTATCTGGTGAAGATCCATCCATACAAATAACTCTCTACAAACCCCACCCAAACAGAATTAGCAAGCATAATTAAAGGAGAACTACTCTATACCACTACTCATCGTCTATTAAACATCCTCACACCGTTAAACTTGCATTACATGGGACAATGATCAAACAATTTACCAGCATAGGATATAACTCAAAATCTATAACTGCGTTTGGTAAGAAAGAGTCAAAGGCGACATTTAAATTCAATAACAAGTAACTAATTGAAACCAGAACTCTTGTCTCCAGCAAATTTCAATTGTTAAAGAGTTCATACAAAAAATACCATAATTCACTTGTAATAAGTTCATAACTTTGTATTTTACATATAGTTTTGAAGGGTACCTTAATGTTATGAAAACAACCCCTGGAAGACGAATACCGTTTTTTCTCCATATGGGACTCTGAAATAACTAATTATCGTGTAAAATCATACAGATAAAAAAAAATCTTTTTATTGATTTTATGCAAATTTGGGCAATTTCTCGATCAACGAACGAAGTAAAGGATAAAAGGACCTGCTGTTCTTCGCGTGCTAAAGGGTTTTCGCAGACAATCAAAAGTCTGCAGCTGAAGTCTTTGTAGTGTGAAATGGAGGGTCGTTTACTCTCAGCCTGTAATTCAAGAAAATTGAGCTGAATTTCTTGACCATATTGGAAAGTATTTTTTATGCATTCATCGCAGAAATTGATAAAGTTCGTTGACAAATTCCGAGTCTAAAAACTGAAATGGGTTTATTCCGTTTTGACTCCTCAAGATTTGATAAAATTGGAGAAAACTCCCTAACATTTGACAAGTTGTCAACCTCTTTAAGTTTCATGCTCAAATTTAGATTAGGGTATTTATAGAAAATCATCCGCAAGTATTGTCAAAGATGGTGATATTTGGTAACTGTATTCACAGCACTTTTTTTTTTTTTTTAAAATTCATCTGACAACATTTTAATTATAATGAATGTTCTCAATTTTTACTCTTTTTGGCACTAATGTTTCTAACTATTTTTGTCTTTTTTTATTATTAACCTTAAATTATATTTGCACATCTTGTCTCTACAGATGATTTTCGTCAAAATGTTCTGCTAATGTGAATTGGAATGCGGGCAAGTATTTTATCAAACTTTTATATTTGTCATTTTGGAAAAATTGTAATTGTGGTCCCAAATTTGAATTAGTTGCAGATTATATTTAATATTTTCATTTGTACTAACCATGGTTTCACGGGGTGCCTTTCTTCTTGAAACAGAAATGGATACCGTGCGGCAGTAGTCTGCT
>CAIGRP010107701.1:0-42021 GCA_903798385.1 Fraxinus cuspidata | reverse complement strand
GGGGGGGGGGGGGGGGGGGGGGGGGGGGGGGGGGGGGGGGGGGGGGGGGGGGGGGGGGGGGGGGGGGGGGGGGGGGGGGGGGGGGGGGGGGGGGGGGAATTATTAGATTAATTTAATTTTATAATATTGTTAATATTAAATGAAATTAATACCTGATTTTTTTTATAAATAAACTTTAAACTTGATTCTTGAAATTGAAATTGAAATTGAAACTTAAAGAATCTGCATTCACATAATTTCCACAAAAGAAAAATGTATTTTATATTACACAAACAAAAAAGGAAGAATATTCAAAATATGTGGTTTTGTTTAGAGAAGTACTTGTTTTTTTGCAAAAACATAAAATTCGAGGTCCCAAATAGAAATTATCACAAAACGAAATTCAAACTTATTAATGAGGATTGATAGAATCCAAAAACAGTCTTAATTTCAAGTTTGAATTTCAAATTGCAATCAATATTCCAATTCACGTGTTACTTTACTAGGAAAATAGGCAAGATATTGCCCTTGGTTGGTGGACTTTAATTCAAGTATTTTTTTTTTTTTTTTTTTTGGAGAAAGTGGGATTAAAAGGTAGGAAAAAATTTAAAATTCGCGCGTATAATATTTTACTGTTTGAATGTGTGGTTGAAAATAAGTATGAGAAATAAATTAAATTAAAGAAATTCCAAAAGGGGCATTATGCCTATCCATCCATCGACCTAACAAGCCATGAAATGAAAAATGTTAATCCGAATGATGATTCCTGATCGAGTTTTTTTCTAATATCTTGCTAAAATATGTTTTATTTCTCTTTTTTATACAAGATCTGTAAAATTCTTTCATTGAAGAAGAAAAGAAAAAAGGAAAATAGAGCAGAAATTGTTCTTCTTTCAAACAGAGAATGATTGTGGTAGGTGAATTGGAAAGTTTCAGCAAGGACAATTATGGGTAGGTAAATCGATATGGGAGATACAACCAATAAAAGGAATCATTAAAAATTTAAAAGTAAATCTAAATAGAATGTAGAGGTGAGTAGGTGGAATTAAAAGTTGTTTTTTTTTTTTAAATTTTATTTTTTCCAAATTATTATGCCTAATCACATTTCTATTTATTTTGTATTTTCTGCTAATTTAGACATTTTTTTCTTACTTATAACCCACGTATCTCAATTTTCCGTCTTTCTTTTTAATTAACAACATTATTCATATGTAAACAAAGAAATCCTTCAAGTGATTATAAGATTGTAGCACGTTTTATTGATTTGTCAAAGGGATTTAAAAGAAGGCTTTCTCGTCTAAATGTAGGGGAGTTCTCCCTACACAATGACAACCAACTGTGATGAAGGAAGAGGAGGAGCTAGTTCGTAAAGGGAGAATTGAACAACTAAAATGTAGACAATGAGACTTGAGAAAATTTAAACAATCTACTTTTGAGTATGCAAAAGTCTATTAGTAGGAGCGGATGTAGGGAGGATTGGGCTGAGCTACAGCTCAGTCAAGTCCCCCAGCCTATTTAATTTTTGTTATATAAAAAAATTATGCATAATTTTCCTTTTTCTCTTTTCACATATTTGTTTTTTTAATTTTTTAGTCTGATCCTGGATTCATCCTCGTCTATCAATAAGAATTCTCCGAGACGTATTACGATTTTCGACCAGCAAGGCCAATCGAAGTCAAGTAATTGCAACGAAGAATTGATAAGATTTGAAACGAAATACATTCTTTTACGTCGTCGTAAAAATGATAGAATATGATTTTAATCGTTATTGTAAAATTGCTCAAATACAATTGAAATATAGGCCTAAAAGAGGAATGCAAGCCAATATAAAAGTCAACGTAAAATACTAAAATTTACCGACCACAGCGTGGACCATTCTCTTTCCCTTCTGGAAAAAGGTGAAACAAAGAGAAGTAGTGACATATATATGTCATGGTTGGCCTCTGTAAGTTTTCTTCTATTAAAGAGTCCCTTTACGAGTAAGGAGAGAGAAAGAAAGAAAAACAAAAGTGTAGGTTCTACTTCAAAACATTGATTGGTTTCTAATTTTATTCAATTTCGTGTAGCCTTTTTCTTCATAGTCGATTTTAAATCCCAAAAAAAGACGTTTCAAGTCCGAGAAAGAGAGGGGTTAAAGTATTATTAATCTTTCAAATATCTTTTGGGATGTTACTTGTCACCTTTAGAATACTAATTGTTCCATCCTTACCAGTTCAAGCATACTAGCAACCTAACAAACTGCATAAAAAAAATGTCAAATTCTACGGGGTGTATTAGATTGAGACTTTTAATGATTTTTGGGAATTTAAAAAGTTTCGAAGTATTCAATATAGACTTTTGGAGACTCTCTAAAAGTATTGGTGTATTAATCACAAATTTTGGGAGACTTTCATAGAAAAGAAAAAAGAAATTAATATGTTTTTTTTGTAATATTTCCTTTCATTTTCCCTTCTACAAACATTAGAATTATGATTAAAATTTATTTTTTCTATTGATTGTATTAATTTCTATTTTTCTTTTTCTCTCTTATTGTTCATTAATATTTTCTACGAAAAAAAATTAAATTGTACTCTTATAAAAAAAATTCTCTTTTCATATATTTTTTCTGAAAAAAATATCTATTTTTTAATTAAATCATAAAATTTTATATAAACTAATTTATAATTAAATTGAGATATATATTTTTTTCCTTTAAATGTATATTATTATACTAATAATACTGAATATTAAATTTATTTTTTATATGTATAATAATAATTATTTGTTTAATTAAGAACTTAAATTTTTATTCTTTTAATTTTTTTTATTATATGGGGGAAAAATGAAGGAGAATGGGAATTGAAAGAATCACCACCTCGTATGTGATAATTTCACAGTATTGCACTAGATTCACATAAATTCTATCGCAAATGAAAGTTCAAAAGTCTTTTGAATTCTATAAAAGTCTCTAAAAGTTTTAAAATTTTAAAATGAAAATTTATAAGTTTATAATACAAATTTCTAAAAAATTCACGAAATCCACAGAAATCGTCACTTCAAAAAAGTTCATCAAAGTCATCAAAAGTGCCAATTGAATACACCCCCCTTAATCTTTCATAAAATCTGTCCCAAATGAAACCAAAGATTGCTTGTATATTCCTTAGATATGCTATCAAAACTTTAGATTCATATTCTTCCTTGAAATAACACTCATGAGTCACTTTGCTAGGAACATTTTTCCAACCACAAAAAATGACACAAAGTATTGAAGAGAGCTTTAGATGCATGCATCGAACAAAATCTAAGAAGAGGTTACAATTAAAAGCCAGCAAAGCAAAATACAGAAAAAAAATTTAAAAAAATTTACCACTTGTCATTGTAGCCTATAAAATATAACTGAAAACAGAAACTAAAGTATAAACATTGTACTCCAAGAACGATGTGGCAATTATATAGAGCATCAAAAAAATCATGCCCATAAAATAGTTTTTCATCCTCTGAATTTGGACTAGTTTTGAATGTCTGGACAACATAATAAGGTGCAGCTTTTGTTGGGAATAATCCTTACTATATAAACTCCATAATTGGCAATTCATGAACTGAAACTTTGACCCATAAGCTAATTATTGAAGATCTTGATGGATTATATTCTAATTATTTTCAAATTGTCAGTACTTGTAACTGTCTTTTGTTTTGGATCTATGTGACAGTACAACCTGGTAAATGTCCTCCCATTTTCTTGCCCACAAATCAGTTAACAAACTAAAACAAGCATAATTTTGTTTAAGATCTATTATGTTTTGCATTTTCATTACATCACAACTCATGGAAGTCCTATGAATATTTTGCATCTTGATCAGAATTAACATGTGCCCGTTATTCATTATACCAATTTTGTTGCATGTATGAATTATTTTTCATTTCCTTGTACACAACATGCTCTCTCTCTCTCTCTCTCTCTCTCTCTATATATATATAGTAGTTGTCTTTTTTTTTATTTTCAACATCAACGAGGGCCAGGAGAAGTGTCAGCTCCACCGAGGCATAGGTCTTTCCATGCTCGAATCAGGGAACATTGTTGAGAATGTATTTTTTGAGAAAATTTGAATAGCTGATTGTGTTTTCGAACCTTTATATAGATTGGCCTTCCGGTACGAGGTCTTGGAATTCACCTTGCTTTGTGCAATTTTTCTTCATAAATTAGCTCTTTTGATGTAAAAAAGTGGTCACCATTGAGTGTTGGGATTCTCAATTCCAAATCTGCAGTCCCTAAGACTAGATTATCTGGTCTGAAACTTGCTCTTCACACAAATACCAACTTTTCAAAGATAAAAGCATTTGACTCGAACCATTCTTATCAAATAGTTGACTACCATACATTGTAAGCACTTCAAAACGACAGACCAAGTCAAATTCAATGTTAGAAAACGCGGAAAACAGTTTGGAGCCTATTTTAATCAAGATATTCATTGTAGTAAATCAGAATTCAAAAGCCATGCATAAATGCCAAAAAAATCAGAACAAGAACTGTTGAAAGAACTTAAAATATTTTCTTCAAAATTGCAAGGGTATCAAAACCTTCAAAGTTCTACAATTGTTCATCATGTAATGTACAAGATGATGAAACAAAACTCGAGTGCATGTTCTAAGAGAGAACAGAAGTATATAATATAGGGCATTGGGACAATTCCTCCGCGCGAGAGAAAATTGTAAGAATTCCTATCAAAGAATTGCTATATCATTTCTTCTATTCAAACAAAAGAATGGATCAATCAAAAAAATGAACTGTTACTACTTGTGCTACAGCAAGTAGATTTAGTAAGTTCCTTTACAGAAAAAGGAGGACTGTGTTACTGCTATTATGAGACAGGTTTGATTTGTCTAGAGGAGACGAGCTAGAACACACCGGTATTTCCCTACCAAAGCCGGTCGGTGTTGAATCCTGAGAAGGGAAGTCTAATCTTAAGTGGCTTTTATATCTTGGGGATAAATTCACTTGCTCCAAAGCATGGCACTGGAGCCTCGAAGGATAGTCTCTTAAACATCCTATTCGAGGTCCAGCTCCTGTACTCCATTTGCAAGATAGTTTGTTCCCTAATTGAAATGACTTCATATCTTTATGAGAATTTATCCTCTGGAGAATTGATTGTTCTGAAATGATCTCCTCGTTAGTCTCATCATGTTCTTGATGGGACTTGTTATGCTCTTGTTTAATGGAATGAGGCTCTGAAGCAAAAGACTCTTCTGCTGTTTCATATCCATCCATAGGTGATTCCAGCAAGAAATTCTGAGTTTTTAATTCTGCCACTGTGTTTTCAATTTTTAATGTCTCCAAGAAGTCGTCTTTGCTTGGTATTTGTAGAGTAGTAAGTTGCTGACTGAAGTTGTGAGAAGTTCTTGATTTGGGCATCTCTATTGCAGCGGAAGTCTCTTCTTCTCTAGATACAGCTTTATGCAAAATGGAGTCTTCAGTATCATTTTCTATTGTCTCTAACCGATCCTTTTCAGTCAAGTCTTCTTCGGAGGAGAAACTTCTCAAGTATAAACCTCCCTTCTTTCCCATAGATTCTTCTTCTTCATCAATTGAATCAAGCTGGATAAAACCATTAAAATTACTCAGCCTTTAAATCTTGATTTCTCATTGTACAAAACATGAAGTGCAGGCTTAATACATAGTATTAGAGAGTAGTGGAGAACCAAAGATTAATAATAAACTTCTCTATACCTTAACATCTGTGAGATCCACATTATTATCTCTGAGAAATGATATGCAGTCCTGAAAATTTTCTGGGGTCGGTCGATAATGGCCACTGTGGGGCCAGACTGCCTGTCGAAATTCACCAAAGAATGAATTGAGTTAACATTCAAACGGGTGAAAATCAAGTAACAAAAGAACTTTTTCAATGACAGATTTTATTTGCAACTTTCAATAGTGTTAAAGTACCTTTAAAATTCCTTTTTCGACAACAATCCTTCCGGCTGCCAATGTGGCTCCTCCAGCCAGGAAACTCGAGTGCTGAAATGTGCCTTTCTTCTTCTTGCCTACATATAAAGTCCTAGAGGTGCTCAGTACAAAAATCCACTTAGCACCTTTTGGTTCTATAGTGGTGTCCAAGAGCTCCCCTGTTTGCTTGTAGAAGAGTTTTCCGTCCTCGAGTAAAACTTCATAAGCCTTTCTCTCCATCTATGAAAAAAAATAGGAAAACAATTAAGTACGAAAATTCTCCGAGGTTGGAAGAATTATTCAATGAAAATTAAACAGAGAAAAGGGAACCAATGAGGGACATATGGACACACCGGACCAAGATACTTGATGCACTGTTGTTGAAGTTTTGATCGAGAACATTTCTCAATGATGTTAACCTCCTTGCCTTCGCCTATATCCAGCCTGCGTCATTAAAATAGCACCTATAATGTCAAAATGTGAGAAAAAAAAAAAAAAAGATCTCCAACAGAACAGTTCGTGGCAAAACAAATATTTTCACTTGGCAGATAATTACCAGTAGAAGAAGGGTTCCATGCTTTGAGAATTCAGCCATTTTACATAATAGAAATGCAGATTGTGCCCATAACGATGTCGTGGATCAATCTGCTCAACACAAAAAGATTGAGTCAGCAACAACTCCTAATTAGAAAGAATGGTATATAAGAGAAAGTAAGGATAATATAGAACGAATTTCTCACCGCTTCAAGCCAATGTTGTAAAGCAAGTTTCTGGGCTTTGCCGTTCTTAGATAAACCTTTCCCAACCTGCAATGAAAACGGAAATAATATAAGAAAATTCATAACTTTCGTCAAAACTAAATTTGCACAACTGCACAATAACTTGATTAAAATTCACCTTCGCAGCCCTTGTTCTCGCTCTAGACCAGCGTGACATGGCAGTCTCGTGTTTCTCAAGATCAAAAAATGAAATGGAACTATGCTTGAGTTTGACGAAATCTAATAGCTTCCACCAGCTCTGCTCGACAAGAACAGCACAATCTGCTAACTTTCTTCGTGTTCGGAAGCTTTTGTACACTTTCTGCAACCTCACAGCAGCCTCATCTTTGGGGCTGCTAGGCTTCAAACCAGCCAATTGTGGGATTCCCTCCATCGAAAACGGACTGACCATTTCTTGGCACGCACATTTATCTTCGACTGGAACTTGAATGGAGTTCATTTCAGTTTCTCTTGCCCTCAGGCTAACAGATCCTTCGGTCAACATTTTCCTCAACCCTAATGATTGCAATATTGTATGTTCGACAGATCGAAGTGGATTTTTCCCGTCATCATCCCCGAGATTGATCGATTTAACAATGACAGATTCAAAACCATTCTCTAAATCACTATAAACACTGGGCAGACATGAACAAGATACCCCCATGCAATTTAAAAATGGACTATGAACAGCCTAGGCACCTGGATTTTTGTCAAGAGAAACATTTACGTATATAAACAGAATCAAATCCAAATATAGCTGTGTCATATGCTACATTACTACGTTAAACTTCAAGAAAATCAAACAAAACAGAATTAACATCATTTAGAACAGAGCCAAAGTTATTTCAAATAAGACAGGCAAGTAATCAGTCAAATGAGCTGTAAAATCAGTTAAAATAAGCGAAAATCTGAAGCTGCACATTGATCCATGATCAATAACACTGCCAGTACAGATAGCAAACGTCACATAGATCCCATCAAACGGGACCGAAAGAGGGGGGCATTTTCAATATCATTAACATCTTACAAAAAAAAAACTGGCAAATTTTTTTCCAACTGAAGCGATAAAAAACACACCAATCAATCAAAATGCAAAGAACCCATAACCGGTTTTATGAAAATTCACACACAACAATCTATCAAGTCGAAAAAACCAATTCGTGAATGTTTAAAAATTTGAATCATCACGTTGGTCAGAAAGGAAAACCAGAAATCAATAACAAAACAAGAAAGATTAAAAATTTACCTAAATGTACGACAATGTTAGACCGAAATATCGAGAGAGATTGGCTGTATAAGAAGTCTGAACCAATAAGAAATGAGAGAGAATGGAAGAGTTTGTGATTGATTCGTTTCTTCAAAGAGTAATGAGATGTTATTTTCTTTCTGTTTTGTGGGATTTCAATGCTGTTCTCTTTATGAATAGATGTTACAAAAGCTTGTAAATGTGTGTGTTTATATATAGGAGTAAGTAGAGCTGAAGAGGGAGACGAATTGTAGAGAGAGACGGGGTGGAGGAGAGAGAAAAACGTGGAATTGACTTTTATGAGGACGAGGTACTGTTGTTGTTTTGCCCCCAATAACTTTACCCAACATTTCTCTTTTTCAATTGGATAATTGTAATTGTAAAACTTGTAAAAGTAAAAAATATTATTTCCTTGTTTAGAAAGTTATATTGAAGTTTGATGAAGTCAAAATTCAAGTTCTAACCCGTCAATAGAATTGAGTGACTCAGTAAAATATTACCAAAGTAACCCCACACCATAGCTTATGGCCCAAGCTTCTTAATTAAGTCACTAATCATGATTTTATTAATTAATTTTTGGGAGCATATTGATGATGTGTATGCTTAGGTGTTGGTGATGTGTATATCTTGAATTAGGTGAACATTTAATTTGGTTTTGCTTTCTCTAATTGTATTTGGCCATTGAAACTTCCTTGTAGGGCTCGAAGAAAGACATTTGCGTGCTAGTATATTACTATATATTGAGCATTTATTTTGCGGTTGCCAACTCTACAATCGCTCAGAAGAAGCCACAAAATCTTAAAGCCCTAAACATATTTTAGACTTTTTATTGGAGTCCTAAACATATTTCGAAGAGATAGCTAGCAAAGGGTCTACCTTCCAACCTGTACAAAGATTCATTCACCAGATAGGCCTAGTTTTCGAGACAAGTATCCAATGCAATGTAACCTAAAATTGTAGTTGAAACCAATTATGACTCTAATACCAATTATTTTCTTTTATTTTCAGGCTTCTACGGCAAAATAAATCTAAAGAAATTCGGTTAGTTGAGATTTTCTAAAAGGTGCATTTGAAACTTCATGGATAGGTGATGGAATGCATAACCACGTCTACATACTTCATTGTGCTTAATGTGATACTTCATGGATTTATAAAGGGAAGATGGGGGCTACGACAAGGTGATCCCTTGTCTCTATTTTTATTTGTTATTTGCCTTGAATATTTATCAAGAATGTTGAAAGGAGCAATCGAAAATAGTGAATTCAACCATCACCCTAAATGTAGCCCACTGAAAATAACTCACATAGCATTTGTGGATGTTTTGATGCTATTTGCTAGATGAGATGTTATCTTGGTTGGTATCTTAATGGAGTGCTTATCCAATTTTGGAGACGTGTTGGGATTAAAGATGAATGTGAATAAGTCTAACTTGTGTACAGTGTGAGTTCATGGGCAAGAGTTGGAGGATATTCATCAATTAACTAATATGGCCAAGTGTTATAAGCTATTTCGTTATTTGGGAATACCACTTGCGACGGAAAAGTTGAAAATTAGCTCATATAACTCCTTTATAAACAAAATCTCAGCTGCCTATATTGGAGCATGGTCAAGGGCATCTTTGTCTTATGCGGGCAGAGTGTAACTAGTGAGAGCCGTTCTTCAAGGTGTCGAATGTTTTTGGCTCTCCATTCTTCCTATTCCGACTATGGTTGCATCAAAGATTATTAGTCTTTGTCGTAACTTTCTTTGGGGATCTAAGAAGCCATTAGTTGTTTGGAGTAGTATTTGCTTGCCGAAACACGAGGGAGGGCTTGGATTTAGCGAAATTAAATGTTGGAGCTAAGTCCAAGTTGTTAACTAAGGCACTTGGAGATAGATTGAAATTGCAATTTTTGTAGTGCTACGGTGGAGAGAGAACTACACCTTTTTTCACATGTTAATTCGGTGCATTTGTATGGGGAAAGATTCCAGCATGACTTAGCATTAGGCGTTCTATGTCTATACTACCCAGTGCATTGAAGTGGATTAAAAATGAGATTCGAGGGATATCTTGGCAAAGTAAAGCTAAGTGAATTGCTCTTGCTTGCACAGTTTATCACTTATGGACGGCACAAAACTGGAAAACTTTTGAGGATCTAATACCACAAGTTGATAGCATTGTTTCACGGATTAAAGCACACATATACAAAGTAACGTTTTCTTTGTATCCGCATGTTTTGATTCATTTTGATTCTTCGGTATTATGTGAATACAAACAAACTAGCGACCAAACTAAACAGCAGGAACTTTGAATTTAAACTGAATTAAACCAAATGGTATTGTTCACACATTAAGTATAATTAGTCAAACTAAAGAAGACATTTTAAATTTTGTGCAAATGAATTGGACACTACTGATTCTCTAAATAATTCAAATATTACTACACTAGAGGGTTTCAATGTTTTGAAGTAATTACAACTCTGGACTCCATTTTACTAAGAAAATGCATTTTGAAATAGTAAAAAGTTGGAGAACGTGTGATTGAAAAATAAGAAAAAGTTTTTGTTTTGCGTGTAAAATTATTTTATGGGAGAATGTGAAATTGAAAATAAGTGTTGAAAAAAATGAATTTTGAGAATAATGGGCTCAAATAAGGTTTTGAGCAATTAATTCAGATTTATCGATTGATTTCTTTCACGTCTCTAGAATATTTGAGCAATTTTTGAAAAAGAGATACTTGACAGCATTGTACTCAGGAATATAATCAACGAAATAAAATAGTTACCTGTATAGAATATTCCGTTGAGCAATAAAAGTTAACTTTTCAAGCAAAATTAATTGAGGTCCATCTCTAAAACCAACACTTTCAAAATAATATTATTTATCATGTGCAGCAGAGAAAAAATTCATTTTTTCAACATTGATTTTTAACTACACATTCTTTCATAAAATAATTTTACATGCAAATTAAAATTTTTTTTTTTAATCATACTTTCTCCGATTTCTTACTATTCCAAAATGAATTTTCTCAGTAAAATGGAGCCGAAACATGGGCCTAACATTATATTTATTGGTTATATTGTCATTCCAACTGTTTTTCAGATCTCCATGCAAGCACAAGATGGGTACGTTGTACCGTACTACGGTATGGAATAATAATCCTCCACGTTTTGTGATGGAACTGAGCCATGTGGTATTAAATTAATTTTTCGACAGACACAGACACAGACACAACTAATCATGTAAGTATTCACATTGTAGGTTCTTCACAATTTTTGTGTTATTTTTGACCTTTTTAATGAAGAATCTTAAGCTCCTTAGCTATGGTTGAAGCCGTGACACGTTATTAAACTTCGTATGTGACCATGAAATTAGAGTAAGGGTGGTGGGTTCATCTAATAAACATACATGCAGCTTGAATTGGCGTTGTTATCAATCTTTTTTATAATTAACATTGTATATTTAATGATCCTTCCATCCAATTATATCTATAAAGGTAGAGTTTTGTTAATCGTCGATGCCAAGTAAGTTTCTACTAACACGATTCAAATTCGAATTCAAGTTTTTATAGATTAGTTTGTTGTTACGACGTTCAAAGACGAGATCTTCAATCAAATGAATATAATCACATTGGCATCAAAATCTTGCTCTAAGATAATTGAACAAGATAAATATATATATTATATATCTACTAAAGCAAGTTAACGAAGAACTTTACACCCTATTAATCTTTTGGAAACATTATCAATAAAACAATTGGGAGTCGGTCTTCAGGATCTTCAAATTATGTATAGCTGTATTTTTAGGACAAAATTAATAGATTGATGTCTATCTTAAAAGATACTACACTTAAATTAATCAATTGTTTATTTGACAAAACAAATTTATTTTACGTGAATATTGTCTTAACACGTCACTCACTATCCTCTAAAAGGGCTAAAGAAAGTAATTAACAACGTATGCCCTCCTCAGGGGAACACGACATTGTCCAACACTCCGATTTTTATTGTTTAATTTGGATTTTTTCTCATAGTGCTAAAACGGGTAATTCTTTTTAATTCTAGTCCAAGCACATATACTTGCCCCTCTTTTATAAGAAATTCAAGTTTCACAAAAAAAAAAAAAAACCATTAGAAAATAAAAAAAAATTAACGTGGTTGTTAAATCCATTATCGTGTTATAATTCATTTCTAGAAACTTTAATTGTTAACAAAAATTACATTAACAAAGGGACAACCCCTAATTGAAACATCTTTAAAGCTAGTCCGAAGTGATGTCTCAAGCAACAAATTCTATACTCGTAAAAAATAAAATTTTTGTGGGACTGCCATAAAATCTTTGTCCATTGATTTTTTTTTTTTTTTTAAATATTAGAGTAACCGACAGGTGTGCAGCTGGATAGCACAAAGTATTATTAACTCATGTAGGCTACCGCAACTAATTAATAAGTCGCATTTTCTTTTGGGCTTCCAAAATATTCCACCAAAACGCGCTTCCACCAGTGAATGAGAATGCGACTGTTGCCACCACCTATGACGTAAACGTGGCACAACTCAAGTCCCAAGTCAACGCTGTTTCTCATACAATTAGTCAACTACTTGGTTATGTTGACCTTTTGACGTTTTCACACGAGATTGCCACAAAAAAAGTGAAATTTCTATACAATAGAATGGAGGGTCGTCCATTAATATGGGGTAGTATTCCATTAAGGTATAGCCCATCTTAACTATCAGCGTCTATACAACCGACAGTGCAGGTAGCACACTGAGGCCCCAGTTTATTTATTAGGGCCGTTTACTAAATTACAAATTCATCGACACCATCTTATCATTTAATGGTAGGTCACAGGAAAACCCTCCATTGACCTTATGCCACACACGTCAGCAACTCTCTCACTCACACACACTGAAAAAACAATCTAAAGGATGCTTGACGAACAAGTTAGTAGATCAAACCTCAAAGAGCTTGTCAAGCAAGTTCTTATATAATCGAGACATTTCAGTCGTGTAAATGAGACACAGTTATAATACTTTACAGTATCATCCAATCTACTATATCAAACACATCATAGCGTGAATACATTCTAATAACCTGGCATTTTATCCTACTTTATAAGACAAATAAAAGATTTAAAAAACAAAAAGGACAAGGCAAATTGTCAAGTCTTAAGAGTTCCTGTGATATAACAACCTTTAATCTTTCCCATAAAATACATTTGAACGAAGCTAAAACAGGGGCCGGACACATGCTGTTTTAAGTTTAAGCTAAAACAACAGTTAATAAGCCTTTAAGCTACTTCAGCCACTTCAAATTAATGGTATTATCTAGCCCTTATTTGGTAAAGATTCTTTAAAACTCATTTTTATTCACATACTTTTCCAATAAAATAATTTTACATGAGTATCTATTATTTTTCCTTACTTTTTAATCACAAATTCTTACAAAAAAAAAAAAAAAATCACCTTTCCCAAAATCTATTTCAAACAAGCTCTAATTGTACAGACTAAAAAATTCATAATCAGGTGAAAACCAACTAATTTGCTCCATGTTTGATCACATTCCTCAATTTGTTAAACACAAGACAACTCACAAACTACACTTTGCAAGTTGCAACACAAATTTCCATATTCCTTTCCAGCAAGTTGTTGACTTTTAGTCCTTCATAGACCTTTAATTTATACAAAAGTCCAGGCCTTGCTCAGTCTCAGATAAATAAAGTAATAATCAAAGTTCAAAACCTTAATGTGTAACGTATAATGTCAACTCTAAAACCTTTCAAAGGATAAGAAGAAAGTATAAACCAGTCCAACAGCGAGTATTATAGAATACTCAAATGCACAAATTGCCTGACACATATCGTCACAATATAGCTTCACATTGCATCTGCTTTTGCAACTTGCCTCCACAATGTTGAACCTAGCTTCACGTGGAGCACATTAATAATGCCAATAGCAAAAGAACCCTGCACTCACCTGAAAAGTAAACAAGCATCCACACTGTTCAAAATTGTTTAATGAAAACCCTTTTCTAAAACATCAAGACAATGGACAACTAAGCTTCAATGTCAAATGCACGATTAACGAAAAATAGCAAACAGTTGTTGAACCTACCTTCACATAGAGCAAATCAACAAGGCCAATAACAAAAGAACCCTGCACTCACCTGAAAAGTAAACAAGCATCCATAATGTTCAAAATTGTTTAATGAAAATTTGATACTCGCATGTAATCTAAAACGAAAACCCTTTCTATTGTTGGTTGGGGGACCCAAATAATTGATCGAGTTATTGATAAAATTGCAGTTCATAAGCCTTCCAGAGGACCATTGTTTGATTATGAAAGGCAGCAGTAGTAACACATGTATTATAATTTGGAAGATGTAACTAACTGAATACCAATTATGCACAGTCACAATTTTGCAGCGAAACAGAGTGATGAGAACATTAGTTGGCAAACAAAGCTAAGACAGCAACTACATAGAAAGAGTCATTAGTCCAGATCGTACCTATTCATTTCAATGGCATCTTCTGAAGCCAGCAAAGTTTCCCTTTGAATTGAACATAAATTGTTTCTAAACTGCAGTTTGTAGTGTCGAGTGCTGCATACTTAAAGCAAGAATAACAAGCACAACGTGGAAATATACTACTCTTAAGTGTTCAATTACTTCAATCTAATGTAAAGATTTACTGGTTCTTGTAGCACAGAAGATGACAATAGTCAATAGACTGTAAAGAATCATATGAGATACAAAACAAGCCATCATTTACATAAACCATACATTAACACTTGAATACATCATCCACTCGGCCAACAATTCATTCTGCAACAGTCTAATGTAGAAAAAAACTGTAAAATTCTATCACCTTAAATTTCTACCATTTCATTCTGCAGAATCGTAACTTTACCTTTCAGTTAAAATAAGGTCATAAATATTGGTTGCAGGACCATTGGGCAAAAAAACCAATAACAACTTAGGGATTAAGGCACAAAGTTGACATCTAGAAACTTGTGAACGTATCATTCCGGAGTTGTGTAATTAAATCATTTCTGCGACAATTTAGACTACTATACCACTAAAAGTTCAAAATATGCCACCGTATAAATGCCTCTGGAGAAAAACAATGTTCAAGAAAATTGTCTCCTCATCATAATGATTGTGAAAACCACACTACTACCAGCTTTTACCATCCCATACATCATACATGTAAGACCCTTTATGGAAAATAACCCTTACTGAATCCCAGTCTTGTTGGAGAAAATTAGCCATTAAATATACGTTGTACCATCGGAGACCTCAATTTATTTTACTTAAATGTCATGTGGTTCAAGCCATCACAAGGTTAAGATTAGAGAACAATATCTAACTTTTACTAAATCCGACCTTTGATTTCACCGAGCAAAATTTATTAAAATAGTTCAAGTTATGTACCCGAAAAGCTGTATACAATACTGTTAAAATTAGGGGAAACCCAGGATGAGTTAAAAGTAAACAGAAAAACGAAAATGAGGAGAAAATACATGGATGATGTTGCAATACTGTAAAAAGGACAAGCAAGTTTTCAGTTCCCACCTACTGGGGAAGATAATACAGATCTGCAGTAAACTGACAACAAAAATCTGAAATACCCATCAGAACCTTGTGGAACGATACATGTTATGAAAGCAAGCTACATTAAAGTTATTCCTAAAAGATATGTACAGGCATAGCATTGTCTAATTCACCAACTTAAACAGGTAACTCACTGGATTTTATTTTGACATATCAAAGTTTGACAAATAGTACTGTGATCTACATTGAATCGTCAGATTCATCAGAATCACTGCCATCGGGCTCCCTGCCAACTGTCCCAGCCTCTGGCACATCAGGCTTAGCTGAAGGTGTAGGTCTCGCTTTCTTGCTTATGCGAGCATTTTCCTCACCATCTTCCTCTTGCTCAGCCATTGGAACACTTAGTCACTAAGTCAAGGTATTAGCAATAGTGACGAACAGGAAAGCATCTAATGAAAAACAATAGAAAACTTGATTGGGATTTACAGGATCTCAGAAGCTCCATGTTACATTCTAAACCAGAGAGAGAGAGTAAAGAGTACATAGAAAATTTCTTCTGTTACTTATTTGTGTAACTGAAACACAGACAATTGCCAAAAATGTTGAGATACACATCTAATATTAACAAATATTCAAACTAAAAATTCTGATAAACATACTAATTCACCAACAAAGAGGTTATTTCTCAAGTCAGATTTCAGATGCAAATCAAGGCATAAAACTAGAGAACAAAATTTGATCTAGGACATTAAATTTTTTGATAAGCAATGAAGGGATTGATTTTCCACTAAATTCCAAACAAATATTTTGAAATTCATTTTTTTCCTTCCTCTATAGGCATTGTTGCTTTCAAATAACCAAGAATAACATGTTGAAGGATATTAATATTCTCAGCTGTACCACCAGCCATGATATTCTGCAAATCTTTCTCAACACGACGGACAACCTCAGGCTGCAAAATCAAAACACAGCATGGTACTTACTCATATGGAACAACTTACAAGTACTTCGAAAACAATCTGGCTTGACAATGTTGAATAAGTTATAGCAACATGGCATTCGATACAAGGACAAACAAATGAGAAATGAGATAAAAATTGGAGGAAATAACTTCAGGCAACTATAAGCCATTAGTACATTTAAATCTGGCTCACGGCGAAATCTTCGCCTTCGAGCATCCCTCATTGGAGGGGTAAGGCCGTGTCTGTACTCCACTGTATCTGGAACGCTATCACCCTCCTCTGTCACCGTTATCATCTGCCACAGCTCAAAAAAGTTAACAGTCATATTACAGCTGAAGCAGATGTCTGGAACAGTTGAAAATAATTACCAAACAGTGAATGGCATACTTGACCAATGTCTGCAGTTTTGATCAATGCACTGTCGTCATAAGTTTTATGCGACTCTACAACAGTGGGAAGATCCAAGAGTGATGCAAAGAAGTGGTCATTGCCTATAACAAATGAGCCGGTCCTTCCATCGTCTGAAATGAACAAGCAGTCTCAAAACTAGGAGCAGCAAATATAAAGCAAAGTGCATAAAACAAATTGGATGTGGTTTGCAAAATGTGAATACTCACAAATTAACCCTATTGAAACTTACAGTCATAGTCTAACATCGCAAAGTTCCTTTCTCTAATCATCAGATAACTATAACATTGACAAAATGTTCTATTTTACACTCCTTGCTTTCAAACTACCACCTCAAAACATTTAAGTATTTGTTAGGAAACCAGATTTCTGTTCTTATTAATATTGCAGAATTTTCTTCCTATTAGCCACATTAATAATTTATCACAATGTAGGCCAATTTTCTACAGCGCCCAATAAGATGTCTGGTAGACTGGTACATAAAGCATTTTAATTATATTGTTCCTATTTTCTTCCTATTAGCCACATTAATAATTTATCACATTGTAGGCCAATTTTCTACAGAGCCCAATAAGATGTCTGGTAGACTGGTACATAAAGCATTTTAATTATATTATCAATTCCCAAGGTTTAATATTTTAAAGATATCACCATCAACTGGAGGTGTATAGTCTATGCTGGAAGATGATAAAAAAAAACAGGTAGTGCTGTACATTCTGCTCGAATGCTTGAAGCTTGATCATGCACTTTGTATATTCAAGGATCAAAAATATCATCTCTTGAAGTTGACATTCTCCAACTGAACAACTATAAAGAGTTTCCTTAAGCACAAACGAGTATAAAAACAATAATAAAAAAAAATGACGAAATTGGAATGAATTAAGGACATTGCTCGAAAGGAGAAAAGGAATTTTTGGTAAAATACCAGAAAAGCTCAAATCTAATGACTTGTCTTCTGAAGAAGAGGTTGGATCATTTAGAAGACGGTCAATTCTTTCCGCTACAGTTGGTGGTACTCTTAGTATAAATTGCTCCTCCATTCCCCTTCTTTAGCTCCTCGCAACAATTGATTTCAATTTTCAATAGAAATGTCTGAACATCGTTACAATGAGAAAATATATCGGTTTGATATAAAACGGGATATACATACAAGTTATGTGGGTAAAAATCACTCTTGGTTACTCAATTTTCAGTCAAGATTCATTAGTCACTCAACTTAATTTTGTTCCAATTTGATAATTCTCTTTTCAATTCAATTAACTCCCTGGCCAACAGTGCAAAAGACTAGGAAAAAGAAAAACAAAAAATTCATGATCCCTGCCGAGCACCCCCGAGAAAATCAAACTGAAACCACATCCAAGAACCTCAAAATCTCAGCACCAGTGAAGAAAGCACTAGCGACGAGATGCTGGCCGCAGAAACCAGGAAATTGAACACCCACGTGGCACAAATAAACGAGGCCACAAAGAAAATCAGGCAGTTATTTTTCGTAGACACGTGCAATTTCATTATTTCAGATTCGGAGGATTGGAAGAAGGAATGGAAGAGCCCATATTATTGGGTCATCGGATTCCCAATTACGACGCATTTGTAAAAACAAAATTGCGAAATTTAAGGTAAGAGAAGTGTGAATATAACGTAGAAAATGAAATTTACGAAGAAGAGCAAGAAGATTCATCAGGGCTTCGAAATTTTACCTGATTATTGAGTTGAGTTGCAGAGAAAAGGAGAAATATATAAAAGAAAAAAGAACTAGAGAGACTGAAGGAATAGTCTGTTACTTACAAATAGGCTAAATTACACGTTTTGGTCTCAAACATGTATTCTCATTGCACTTTTGTCTCAAACCTTTTTTTATTTAAAGTTTCATTAATTAGCGCAATTTGTCCTAAACAAGAAAAAACTCAAGCCCTACCACCGTCTACTTGCGGCGACGGTTACAAAAACAACATACTTTTAACCCTTCCTTTTCCCCTCATTTCAATCATTTCCCCCTACAATGTCACACAATTGAAGCCACCCCAAGTCCAACATTTGACGTCCCAAATCTTATTCAACATCCAATGTAATGTAAATTTGGATCCTTCAAATGTCTCCTCCTCATATCTCAACTTCTTTGTCGTTTGTCAAATTATGTCTCATTGTTCACACAAATCTCTCTGCATCATTTGTCCAATCAATTGTGTGACGATTTCAATAATTATCATTTATGGCAAATTCTTCATTTTCTCTCCCTCTTTTGTTTATTTTGCTGATTCCCACGAGCTCCAGACCTTCCTAACTTCAAACATGGCTTTAAAGTGTCCAACACGAGCATTTAATTCTTGAGAAAAATATTACGTTTTTACAAGATTTTGTTAAATAAATTGAACTCTCATATCAAATGTTACTGCGTCAATCCGTTTTGATTTCACAAGCGAGCTCTAGTCATTGAAAAAAAAAATTTCTCACTTAAAGTTCAATTCATAGTTATCAAATCCACCCAGACATTAACCTTGTCAAGCATCAAATCACTGGGTCAAATGTTGAAATGGTCAGTCCATTTTAATGTATCAAAAAGTGGAAAAAAACAAAAACAATTATCAAGAAAATAAAAAATAAGTTTTCGCATCTACTTTCAATTGATCCCCTTTTTTATTTTTTTTATTTTGCTCTTCCCTCTAGAAGTTGTGTTATTTATTCTATGCCAAACGCACCAAAGAATCACAATGTCAATCTTCACAATTCCCATTCTCACAACCAGATTTATTAGAAATCAACTTTTTTTTCTGTGACACATAAACATGGGTGGAGTTAGAAGAAAAGATTTGTGAGGGCAAATTAAAAAAAAAAAAAAATTAATCGTGTAGGCAAAAGTTGAAAATTACAAGGGTTTTTTTAAAAAATTTGAAAGATTACTGGACAAAATTTGAAATTCTAAATTTAGTGTGGGGGGACTAAATCCGCCCCTGCTTACAAAGCAAATATGAGGGAAAATATATTTTAGGATCAAAAGGTGAGATTTTCAGACATTCCAATGGTACCTCTTCAGTCTTCAATTTAAAGGCCAATAAGATTTATGAACAAATTAAAGCATGCTGCATGATATCAGTTCTCTTTGCTGTAAGGCATCAACTCCAATAAACTTTATAGGTTTAATACGCTTTTACTAAAACAAAACAAAAAAAAAAAAAAATACAATTCTAACTTGTATGACTAATCCTAGATGATCAAGTAGTGCAAGTAAAACTGATGAATTCTTTAAGCCCTATTTGGTGGAAATTATTTTAATTTAAGTAAAAATCAATAATTAATTTTAACTATATATTTTATGGAACTCACAAATTTTCAACCAAACATTTCAATAATTTTTATTAAAATATACTCAGATTTCAGTTTCCATCAAACAAGGGTTTAATTAAAATTGTTAAAAAAAAAAAAAGAAAAAGGACGAAGACAAAAATTGCATAATATACACAATTGAAAACTAGAAAGGGGAGGCCTAAATCGAAAATGTATACAATATTGGGCGGTCTTTGTAATTGATAAAAACGCAGAGGTAAATAGTATTATGTAATTTACCCAAAAAAATAATGAGAATTGCTACGTAGTCCCACTGTGACTACAATACCAATCTAGATGACGCTAGATTGATATGTTAAATGAAACGTAAAATTAGATGATTTCACCAATCATTTAGCCATTATTTGATAACCATTATCCAAAAACTCTTTTTTTTTTTTTTTATATACTCATTTTCAATCACGTAATCACGAAATAAAATATTTTGCATATAAATCTAAAACTTTTCCTTACATTTAACCACACATTTTTCAAAAAGTTGTTATTCAAAATTTTGCTTTTGACTTTTAAAGGCTACCAAACAAGACCTAAATGTCAGATTAATGTCGTCTAAATGGCGTTACTAAAAAATAATGTAATAAAAAGTCGCACGCTCTCTGTATCCGATGCGCGTGCTATTTTAAGTATAAAATGTTGCCCTAATCAATAATCACCACCGATTCTCTCTTCGGAATTCAAGATTTTCTTCCTGAGGTCCCTTGCACTTTTTTTCAAGTAGCATACATTATTTTGTGTATCCGTAGAAACTTGTAAAGGAAAATCGATTAATACACGCACTATACACTTAGGGTTTACCATCTCGATTGCTATATATTGATTATTGGATTTGATCTGTGTCTTCTTTTACCTATTCATCACCCTTTCTCTCTTTCTCTCTTTCTTTTTTTTTTTTTCTTCGTGTGTGTGTTTGGTTTCCTATTTTAGATTTTAGTGTATTTGTTAGTGCATACGGTTGCTTACTGGATCATGTGTGCTATGGAATGTAGAATCGTACTCTTCTCATTGAATTGCCATTTTTTCGGAGTTATTTTATAAGATTCTTGTTTACATTTTCTTGTTGAAATTATGAATTAATGGTCTCTGAGCTATAAAGAACGATCTGGTGATGAGTAGAATGTTTGATAGCTCATATGATTGTGACTGATGTATTAGTTCTAGCTTTGCTACCCACAATCCATTTTCTTTTAATCTTCTTATTCAGTTTTGCAACTTTCATTTTTGTTATAAAACCCTAGATGTAATGCTTCCACTCTTTTGGTGGGAAAAAAAGAAAGAGAAATTTTTTTTGAGGACCATATAAATTTGCAAGTGAGATGGTATAATTTATTTATTTTACCTTGAAATGTAATTTATGTATTAGTTTACCCACACTCCGTTTTCTTTTGTTCTTAGTTTTGCAATTTTTCTTCTTATTTAGTTTTGCAATTTTCTTTTTCTTTTTTTGTTATAAAACCCTAGATGTAATACTTTCAATCTTTTGTTGGAGAGAGAGAGAGAGAGTTTTTGTGGACCATATAAATTTGCAAGTGAGAATGTATATTTCATAGTTTGATCTTGAGTCTCGGGGGATGAGATAATGAGCATTTCAATATTTCTGATTACCATTATGAAGCTATACGTATTGAATTAGCTCTAGCTGACATATTTAAACTTCACAAATATTGTGCGTCTGTATTTTCTCTAAGTTTTTGTGTTTTTGTTCTTCAAATTGAAATTAATGGTACTATAAGTAAGTATTAAGATTTTGATAATTCTAATAATTTACCTTGTTCTTTGCATGACTGTAAATATTTTTGGCTCATTTACAATAATAATATTAAATTTCTATTTTTTCCCCTTTTTCCTGCTACATATATGGAATCTTTATTATTGACATATTGAAATAGTTCATTGTGATGTATTCTTCGTGTCAATTATTTATCCTTTGTTAACCATATGGCCTCTTGAATGTTTTTTTGTTGAGCAGGATCTATATAATTTCTACAGATGAGAGGTAGGAGTTATACTCCGTCACCACCTAGAGGTTATGGTAGAAGAGGAAGGAGCCCTAGCCCAAGACGACGAAATGGTGGCCTTGGTAGAGCAGATTCTCCTACCAGTTATGGTAGAAAAGGAAGGATCCCCAGCCCAAGAGGACGGAATGGTGGCCTTGGTAGAGGAGATGATCCTACCAGTCTTTTAGTTCGCAACCTTCGTCATGACTGTCGGTAAGCATTAATGTATTACCTGACCATATGTTTTCTTCTTGCTTAATATGAAGATATCACCTGCTTTTGCATGTTAAAGTGTAGCTGGGAATATTGTTTCAGACTTGTTAATTGCCTGTGACCTATCAAATAACATGTTCCAGTTTTATTCATTTCATGTTATTTTGCTTTTTCCTGTTTTTTAATGTATCTTTTTGTTGAAAGGTCTTATATTTTGTACTGAATGCATGCTTGAAGTTTATTATTTTCTATATTTTAAGTGTCAAGAGTATTCCAGTTTTATTGGCTGAATATTTTTTATGCTTCTCACTCTTTCTGGACTGCATAATCTTGTCTAGAACATTATGCATTTATGATTTTCGTGTTTGAAAGATAGGGTTTAAATGATAGATCTGCTTACCAAGAAGGGTAGATCTGCTTGGTGAGTTCACTCTGGAGTTGTCCATGGATCACTAGTAATAGTTTGATTTGCTGTATGCAGGCCGGAATACTTGAGGAGGCATTTTGGAGAGTTTGGCCCAATAAAGGATGTCTATTTGCCTAGGGATTATTACACTGGGTGAGCTGTGTTGGATGTTGGTTTAGCGGTTCTGAATTTTTTAACCAAATCTTCATTCATTTTTAATCCTGTAATTAATAATATAGTTTGTTTCATAATTATGCCTTAATTGTCAATGACTTGCTTTCTGTTTTAAGTTGATTTTTATTTTTTTTAACTTTTATCATTATTTTCTCAAATTGGATTTCATTATTAAGATTTTGAGATTTAGCAGTGAAGTAAGAGTTGGGAAGACTTCAATCGAGTAGTAAGAGTTGTGTTGACACATTCAAGTAATAAGAGTTCTGTTCTCATCAATCAAATATTGAGAGTTCGAGGTGATGTAAATGGTAGTGAAGATTGGGAAGAGATTGGTTTGAATACATTTTGAAGATACCAAGATTTCAAGTCTTGAAGAATAGCAAGACATCTTTAAACTATTACTTGCACTTGCCTATGCTCCTATTCACAAGGTCAGCAGCCATGTGCTAGCTTATCTGCTTATCAATGGCATTCCTTGTTCTTGGAATTATATTTTGAGCTATTGATTTGATTAGGGAATTAGAGGCTCTATGATGGCCTGGACTTACTAATTATACTCCTCTCCGACATTTTTACAGAGGCAGAGTTAACTGCCATAAGACAACATAAGTTTTCTGCTCTATTTATAATTGAATACATGGTCAGACCATCATTTATCGACAAGAGATTATTTCTTTTCAGACTAGGATGCCAGCCCTTCAAAGTTTTTGGCTTGGGCTGACATCTTTTAGGTTGAATACTTTTAATGCAATTGTGCCACACTAAGTATCTTTTCCTGATTTGCAGTCAACCACGAGGCTTTGGATTTGTCCAGTATGTGGATCCTGCTGATGCTTTAGAAGCTAAACATCAGATGGATGGCGAGATTCTGCAAGGTCGGGAGCTCACTGTTGTTTTTGCTGAGGAGAATAGGAAGAAACCAACTGAAATGAGATCCAGGGATCGAGGAGGAAGGTGAATTGCTTCCTATTAGCTCCTTGCATCATTTTCAAAATTAAGCAATTTTATTTTTATTTTTTAGTTATGATGGGTTTGCAATTGGGAAACCTTGATCCAATTTAAATTGGGTGAATATGCCATTATCACTGCCTATATATGGTTCCTTAATTGACTACCCCGCCTTCTTTCATCTGTTATAATTTGCTGTAGAAGTCGAACTCATGATCGAAGGCAGTCTCTGCCGCGTTACTCTCGATCTCCTCAATACTCTCGATCACCACCTCCGCAGTATGGAAGGGCTCAATCTCGTAGCCATGATTATTACTCGTCTCCTAAGAGAAGATACTCAAGGTATGATATAATATTTCTCAATGTTGTTTACCAATTTTTTAACCTTTCTGTGCTGCATTCGTAAAAGTTTTTACTACTTCCACCTACGTATATTAGCAGGTCTGTTTCCCCACGTGGAAAAAGGTACAGCGGAGAGAGGTCAAATTCACTGGAAGGTTCTCGCTCCTACAATGGATCTGGGAGCCGCAGCCGAAGTCCAGTGAAGAAACGTTCGCCATATGGCTCAAGAAGCCACAGCCAAAGTCCAGGTAGGGGCCACCCTCCATCTGGGGCTCAAAGAAGTCAAATCCCAATCAGTAGAAGCAGAAGCCCTTATCCTGTGGATTACTCGAGGAAACCAGTTGGGGATGGATCTCCTAGACAGTAAGCTATGTCGGAAAATGATGCTTTTGTTCTGTAAAGATGTCTACCATGATTCAGACGTGGTTGCTCTACTATTTAGTTGGATTATAACTAATGATGCTTTTAGCAGTATTTGCATTTGCTGTCGGATGCTTTTTGTGCTTCAATGGTTTGCTATAGAAATTCTTGGTGTGTTTGATATGTTGGTAATTCTCCCTAGTTTTTAAGTGGTTGAAAGTGCAATTCTGTTACTAAGATTTGCAGAAAATTATAGAAGAAATGAAAAAAAATACAAGAATTAAAATTGAAGTCTTCTGTAGAAGTTGTACTGTTGGTCGTAGTTGAGCATGTTTTGCCAAATCTGAGCTACTTGCTACTGAAGGAGGTGAAATTGATGAAGTGGTATAGTTAGTCAGATCGCTATTTGTCATGAATATGAAATTACAAGATATGGATTCAACCAATGTTCAAGATCTTGAACGATGAAGTGAAAGGCAATATGGATGGTTTCTCTCGACTCCTCTCTCATGATTTTCCTCGAGCGAGGTTGACTACAGTGTTCTACAAGAACTCTGCTGATGGTAAAATTGTTATTTTTAGAGTATACATCAATCACTCCTAACCACTGACGATTTTCATGAATTGGAGAAACTACAAGGAATTCTTGCCTCAGAATTTGAGATCTTTGATTTATTATTAGCGTGTGCGCCCAGTCAGTTTATGGACCAACTCCAGAATGCTTTCAAGCTATCTATAGAATTCCCAAGTATCTAAAAGGAGCTCCAAGTGAAGACTTGTCTAAAGGGTGAAATCTAGAGATTCAAACTTATGCTAATTAGACTGGGAGTGTCACAAATAGATTATCAACATCTAGGTATTGTACCATCATTCAAGGAAACTTAGCTCTTGTTTGGGCCCCATTTTAATTTTAATGTATTTTTCTCCTTCTTTTCAACAACATATTATTGAATAAAATAATATTACACGTAAAATCATAACATTTCCTTCTTTTTTATTAAACAAGCATTTTCCAAAAAACTACTATTTCAAAATACATTTTTCCTTAAAAACTAAATTTAATCCCAAACAGGAGCTTAATAACAAGGAGAAGCAAATAACAAGCTCTAGTAGCTTGTTGTGTAGAGACAGTTCATCCGCTAAGTCCCACGATATAAAGCAGTCACTTGGACAACTGAAGATGGAATTGAGAAGCCTATGAATCAGCATTGTGATAATAAGACACGTTGACATAGTTCATAATCTTGTTCAAAATGGTAAGGCTAAACGTGTTGAAATAGCTCGTCATTTTATCAAATAAGTACTTAAAAAAGGATTCATTTGGTTGCAGTTTGTTCAATCAGAAAAGCAACTGGCAGCAATACTCACTAAAGGGCTTCAAAAAACAACCATTTGAAGTTCTAACAAGCACATCAGACGTTTTTGATCTAGCTCGAGGGGAATGCGAAAAAAATATACCACTAGCCACTGAATAATGCAGTTAAACTTGTTACAATACAATCAAGTTCCTTATTCTTTTATGTCCAAAAGTACGATATTTAGGAAATATCACTGTACTGATTCTTTCTTCTTTTGAATATTGAGGGAATCCTTAAACATGGACATACGATTAATGGCACGACAATTGTAATATAACTCGTAACTTTCAATTCTGGCTCTGGTTTAGAATTTCCAAATGCAACCACTAGACATCCATAAACAGAAACAGAAAAAATCAACGAAGCAACTCAAAATGGTGAATTGGGTACAAAATCGTAGGATATTAAGCTTCCATCAAAAGAATTGAATATCATTTGCCAATATCAAGTCCAAAAGAAAGATTGACCTCTATCAATAAAGCCCATATCATCAGTTGAGTGGACCGTACTGTCTTCAATTATATAAATATGTTGGTCAGACAGTATTTTACAACACTAAAAGAGTGCATGAGCTGCCAGTTTTGCACTTCCCTGGAATGGATCAAATTCACACGGGGACTCTTTTTCCAGGATAACTGTCAAAGAACTGCGTTGAACAATCAGCAGTTTCAACACACATTTCATATGACGAAACTTGGATAAGTGATAGGGCAATCCAGCATCCGAGATAGGAAAGGTTAAAAAAGAGCATAATTATGCCGCTCTCTTTCTTAGTTTTGAAATGAAAGCGTTTCTTTCTTACACTGGAAAGAATTTAGACCTCAACATCTCAAATATAGATAATCAAAGAAAGAACAGGAATCTAGTTGTTCACTCATTTCAAACTTTGAAAAAGTATGTGAACTCTTCACACGATATCAAATATTTCGAATATGTGCCAAGTAAATTAAGGAGAATATGTTTTCCCCATTTTACGGCAAATGAAAAGATGGATGTGCTGTGTATACACCTACCTTCATGTAATTGTAAGGTAAACTTAAAGCTAGACTCATAATCAAAACGTGCAAATCCTTTGAATTCAAGGAAATTTTCCAGCCAAAAAGCAAAAAATCTGATGTAGTGCGGAAGCGATAAATACGTTGACAAACAAAAAAAAAAAATCTAAAAACACGTTGGCTCTAAGTCTAACACCAACTGATGCAGGGTGGTGGAAGCAATAGCTATAAATTTGAACGAGCATGCTATCAAAGTCTCGTTGATTGCAAAGAAATACTGTAACACGATAACCTTCTAGTTTCTGTTGATTCCGAGGAATATTAGGCATTTAGGCATCAAACTCTTTAAAAAGTAGAGAATTTGGATTTATTGATTTTAAATATCTAGTACTAAGAATTTATGAAAAATTGGAGAATATATCAACAATTAATATTTCAATTCAATTCAATTCAAAAATAAATCAGTTGCCATTAAGGCTACAACCCTTATTCATAACAACTAAATTCCTAATAAACGAGTATGGGACGGGTCGGTCATTCCCACCCCCATCTCATCGGGTATTTTTGTTACCTTGCTCAATCTCCATACTCGTTAAAAGTGGGGCGAGGCGAGGCGAGGCGGGGCGGGGCGGGGCGGGGCTGGTTCTTTTTATTTTATTTTTTGCTTTTATTTTTTTATGTCTTTAATTAGTAAATATTATTATTTTTTACCAATTTGTTAGAAATAACGTATGTTCTCTTTAAAAATTAATCATAATAAATTAAAAACTCTAATTAATGACTAATCCTAATTGACAACTAACATCTAGATAACAAAAAAAAGTTAAAAAGTCCTAATTGGAATTGAATTCCTAATTTACTTAATAAAGAAAATACTAACTAAAAAAATAATTAAAACTCAATTTTCATCAAAATCTTAACAAGCAAACAAACAATCAATACTTCCTTGTATATATCTGTCGTACTTCAAAGCATAATCAATATTCAATGTACGAAACAACCTTCAAGTATAAGGAAATAACTAAAAACAACTTCATTCAAAACTCAAATTTAGTGTAAATTCAGAAATTATGGTTTCCTATGATCTGAAACATTAATTAAAAATGTCAAATCCAACATACGGATCTAATAAACGGTTGCTGGAATATCCAACCAAGATGGGGTATCTTTTGCCAAAAAACAGCCAGTGTTGGCCAGAAGGCACTGCAAGAAAAATATCACGTTAGAACCAAGAAGACACGGTAAACCATTGTGAACTACACTATATTGTCAACAGAAAATAGTGAACAAAAACCTGAAGAGAACAACAAATTCACATGCCTCAAGAATCATCCCCATTATAGGCCATCCAATGACGACCAAGAAGAAGCCAATACCAAACGAAATTTTTCCCCGAGAGAATTACCAAAGTAATAAGAGGAAAGCAAAATTGTATGAGAAAACATATGCAAAATTATAAAGCAAAATAAAGAAGACCTTAAAATTGGAACGTTTGTGCGGAAGACTTGAGTCTAATAGTCAATGTCACCCGGCCCCTGAGATGTAGAGTATCTATTCACCAAGTTAAACGGCATAGTCAAATAGAATATTAAGGCATTAGGAAGATGAGAAATGAAAAGCAGCGCGACAATCACAGCTTGCAGGTGGCTAATGTAGCGTTGACAGTACTGTACTACGTGACATCCGGTCATGTACAGTACAGATAGAGCAAAGTCCAACAAGTGAACAAAAGTTTTCCTTGAACAGGACAGAGTGGCCCACGAGTGTAAAAGTAATGTTAATGGGTTGGATAAAATCTTTCCAATATTCCATCCATCAGAAATTTAAAAAAAAATAAAAAAATCAGCTCCATCTAATTTTATTTCTTCCTGAAGCAGTAAGTTGAGCAGAAATGGACTCCCTCTCTTCGAAGCTTTCATTTTCTGCGCCTCTAACCATTTTTCCCTTAACGCATCCAAGAAACCCAGTTCCTATAACAACTTTGAGGAACCATTTTCCGCTCATTCTTTGTTACAAGAAATTCAATTTTCAAGGTACTAATTCATGACACCTCTTTCTTTCTAAAAATAGTTCTTTTTTTTTTTATTTCTTCTATGGCTTCCATAGATGACCGACCATGTTGCATATAAACAATCTTTTCGTTTTCTTTTGATATGCTTATTATTGCACGGATTCTGAAAATTGTGGGCTTCATAATAATGATAAGTATAAGAAATATTTGAATATCAAGATTTTTTCATCATTTGTTCCTTTGTGAAAATGAATATTGACTATTCTGAACTTTTTGTTCTATCGAAAGAGTGGTCATTTAGAAATTACCCATTACAATTCCCCCAAGACGTTCTGTGAAAATCTGTTTTATTTTGAAGTATACACCGATCGTCGCTTGGATGAAATATCTTACTTGTCGAGTTTTATGAAGAAAACAGAAAAGGAGATATAAAAAAAATTACATTTTTTTAAAAGGCTATTTTATGGCATGTTAAATCACCTTGTAACATTATGTGACTTGTTTTCTAATCTTTTCTGCATCATTTTGATAAGTTATTCAGGTGTGATTGTGTTGACTGTTGAAACTGGCGTAAGTCGTAATGTAAACTTGAAGGAGTATTTTCAAGGAGTGTAATTTATGATGTAGAATGGGGTTCGATGGGAGTATGATCTATGATGTACTTCAAAAAATGTGTTTATCTTTCGTTTAAAAAAATTTTCATCTTATATGTGATGTTACTGATGTATGGAGACATACACGGTTAAGCCCTCAATCACTTTTAAATGCAAAAATACATACTAGTCCTAACTTACAGGAGCCAACTGTGAGCATCAGATATGTGCTTAGTGATCATAGGTCTTAGAATTTATAAAAATTATGCAATTGAATGGCAGGTTTTATTCTCTAATTAATCTGTTGGCATTGAATTGGGTATTGCATTGGACTGTATTGTATCCAGTCATTCTGCCACAGATTGACCCAAAATTCTTACTCTTGTATGGAATTTATTGAGGGGGGCTGTTCTTTTGTAAGTGGAAGAATAACTTTGGACTCTTCTTCTACATTATAGTAAAAACCTATAGGGCAAGTGGAAGTACCACTATAATTTTGTCTGGTCACTGCTTGTTTTTTATTCCATTTGTTTCTTAATGCTCTCTATATGGGTTTATCCATAACATATTGGTTGTCAATCTGTTATCTGAACCGATGTCAACGGTGTGCTTCAGATTTTCAGGAATATGCAAAACCTTCGCGTCTTTTGCCAGCCACAGAGGTGAATGTTTGCACAGATGCATCACTGGAAAAGACGGTTACTTCGTCCAAAACTGCCAGATCAGAGTGCTTGTACAGAGTCAAGCTAAAAACAAGTAATGTCTACGGATCAGATCTGAGTGACGTCAACTCTGGAATTCTGATCTGTTTGATTGATGAAAATGGTGACTCAATCTTACAAAGATTACCTACTTGCTCGATGGACAATCCTACATGGTCAGTAGACAAGGTTATCTTTGATGTTTTGCATTTCCAGAGGGGCTCCGTAGATGATTTTGCATTTGAAGGACCTGAACTTGAGAAAATTGTTGCTGTTTGGATCAGCGTAGAATCAGGTTAGTGTGTTCAATGGGCAAGATATGTTCTGTTGCATTCATCAAAAAAGTGAACTCTGTTGGATAAATGCATTTAGTGCTTTTTGGTAACATCATTAAATATTGTTTTGGATCACAAAAAAAAAAACGAAAACGAAAACAAAACAGCAAAGCCGTAGTGAAGTGATTTATCCCATTTAAGATACTAACGTGAGGAAACTAACAGAAACTAGTAATGAATCTTATTCACGGGTAAATAAGTTAATAATCTTATAGTAGCTTTCTTGTATCTCCAGCCATGACGAAACGAACAACTCGCAAACCCTCCTCCAATCCAAAACGAATAAGGACTAAAAGAAAATCAAGAAATTAGGATCTCAATGATAAATTTAAAAAAAAAAAAAAAAAACAAAACACAAGAGCAGCTCCGAAATATCGATTGTGTACAGGTTTAGAGGATATGATTAATTGCTTCAAAATTTGTGTATAACAAGCTTGAAACCACCTATCAAGAGCATTCTTATATGAGATAAAGAAAACTAATCAGTGTACCAAGAATTGTAACAAAATCATATTGTAGTCTGTGTTAACATTTAACACTTCACACGCGTTAATTGGCCTTTTGCTCTGAATGACAGGTCAGTGGAGAATAGGGGATTTAAGTTTGACAGTTATTTGTAATCGTGAACCTCCACCAGCAGAAAATGATCAGAAAATCAGAAAGCATAATGGCTTACAATACAGCTTCAGGGTCGAGGATATCTTACTTGGGGAGGGATGTGAAATTTCCATGATTGAATTCAGACCTCACTCGGTTACTGCATTTTCTGAGGATGAATTTACCTCCTTCAACGAAAAATCCTCGTATGCTTCAAACAGTAACTATACCATCTCTAATGAAGAAAGCATGAAGGAGTATGCAGACTTGAAGTTCTCTTTGTTATTTTATGATACATTGCTTACACTTGCTGGATCCTTAACTGCTTCCCTTTTAGCCGGGGAAAATGCTTCGTTTGCATTCGTAATGGGTGGAATCGGTGGATTTTTTTATCTACTCTTTCTACAGAGGTCTGTTGATGGACTACCAGTCCCGGAACTGGTTTCGAGGGAAAGTACAGGAAATTTCAGTGAAGTGTTTGGAAGATTTAAGGGTCCACTGTCAAGCCTAGCATTGGCATTTGCATTAGCCATTATTGCAGTCAAATATGCTTCAGGAGATAGTGCTGTGAAGTTAACACCGAAAGACCTTATATTTGGGATGATGGGATTTCTTTTGTGCAAAGTGTCTGTGGTATTAGCAGCATTTAAACCAATGGTAATTGGCTCAAGAGAGAAAAAGTGATAGGCATTTTTAATTTTCTTATACCTGTATAGGTTAGTTTTTACATGCTTGTATAGAATGATATAGATGGCCAGTCGACTAAGTATAGAGAGGATCTTGATTATCTTTAAGAAAGTGTTCTTGGAAACTGGAAAATTATTTTGTGCTTCGCAGATGTCTCTCTCAGCAATATAAACAGTAATAAAAGCATATTAATTTTTCGTACTTTTTTTCTTTTCTATTAGTTTATGTTATGAAACAACTAAATAACTGTCATATGAAGTATAGCTTTCAAAAAAGAAAAAAAAAAAAATAAAAAAAAAAAAAAAGAGTCATGCCAAGTACGCAGCTCAAAAATATTATGCAGGAATTAGCACTGTATGAACACAAAAATCAAGAATCCAATGGCCGTCATGCAAAATTCCTGTTGGACTGTACATTTATGCAATGCAAGTTTAACCTGTAAAGTGTTGGCAAGTCAAACCCTTCATCGAAAATTATATTTGGCCATTATTTAGTCCTTTTTTTAAAAATATATTTTTCTTCATCTTCTTTTCAATCATACATTTTTCAATAAAATAATATACAACTTAAAAACTTTTCCTTTATTTTTAACAACACATTTTCTATCAATTTACTATTCTCAAATGCATTTTACACAAAAAAATGAGTCTCAAACAGCCCTAGCTCAAAAATAAATACACNACTTAACGATCATGCCAATTAAAAAGATTATTAGGCAAATCCCTTTTATCCAAACACGGCGAAATAAATTAAAAGACAAAATTTTAATTACTAAAATGTTTTTCAGTACATTACAAAAAGGGAACTAACCCACAAAAATCTTTCCAGTTAGTTAACTGCATTTGCCGGGAGTCAAACCCGGGACTATTGCTTAGAAGGCAATTATCCTAACCGTTGGACTACAAACGCTGGTTGTTAAAATTGACCTAAATCCCAATTAAAACGTACAATTTAGGACTTATTTATTTTTCAAAATACATCCATTTTTCTTTTGACCCATACATTTTTCAATAAAATAATACAGCATGCAAATTCAAAATTTTTCTTTATTTTTTAACCACACATTCTTCATCAATTTACTATTTTAAAATGCATTTTTAACCACAAAAGGCTCAAACACGCGCTAAATAGTAACCATATATATGTTTTTATGTTGTCACTGTCAAGCTTTATTCTCCTAGCTAATAAGCAAAGAAACCTATTAAGGTGCTCCAAGGTTCACTTAATAAATATTCTCCAAATGGTAATCCTTTTTACTTTTGATTTTCTGCCTCATACAGCTCAGGTCGAAGACCGTGAAAGTTTAAGATGGACGAGAAAGCTAACAACTGCCAGTCGAAGCCAATTTTCTTAAAAGTCGTTCTTTCTTCCAAGAATAGCAATTGCTTGCACTAATCAAACTACAAACAATAGTTTTATGATTTCAACCCTGCATGCATTACAACACTCAGTAGTTTTTATTATCGATTTGATTTATAAAAAGATACAAATGAATAAGTAGTACTTGTCAATCCTTCGAAGTGTGTAAATTACAAGTGACTCGAATGCTTACAAACTGAGTCAAATATCTAGATAAATTGATTCAAATGTTCAAAAAGGGAAGGAAAAAAATTAATGCATTTTTCTCTGCAAACTCAATCCATGTCCCGTGAAACTAATAGGATTAAAAATAAATATGGTGAAACTTAAAACCTCTACACGAGGGATAAAAATATGTTACTAGAAGACGAAAAGAGGGCAAACGCCTCGACCATTACAGTGTCAGGAGTGATCTCAGTTGCCAGCACTTTCGCGTATTTGCTATTAGTTCCACAAAAAGATCTGAACGAAGAAAGAAATACCGGCGTCTTTCGCATGCTTCCCGATATCCCATCATCAATGGAAAAAATATATCTAAATTTTTTAGAGTATGAATTACGCGCATGAAGCAGCTATCAGGCATCTGTCCCGCAGAATTCAGCTACTATTGGCAGCTGCATCAAAGGAAGTAATCTGGTGTTCTGCGGGTTACATCTGGCGCACCCCTTCTAGGAGCTGGGTCAAACTGCAACAGGAAACAGCTAAAACCTCAATATGTACTCAAACAACCATAATAAAGGGGGAATTGCAGCATTGGTCCTCAATCTATGGCCCGAGTAGCATGTTAAATCTCACATTCTCACTTCAAATTTCTAGCCACCAGCTCAAATTGGGAAACAAAATCTAGCTTGGTAAAGTTGGAAATGTGAGTGTCACATGACGATTTAATGGAAATTTTAGCTGTTTTGCCCAAGTACTTGTTGTGCAACTACAGCAAAAAGTTAGGGGGTACTCAGGTAATGGGTTGGGAGATTAAGATAATTTTCCCATAACAAACAAAGATCAGCAGTTATATGCACACAGTGCAAAAGAGAGAGAGAGACCTGAATGAATGTGTGCCCTTGGCAATCATCGACTTCAAGGATAGATGCCATGTTCCCACATCGATAACAATAATTTGGTGCACTGAATATGGTAACCACCTTTTGATCCTACAACCAAGGATGCACAAGAACCAGAAATCGCACTATCAATTTAATTCAACAAAGCCTTGTCAAATAAGAAACAGTTGTAAGAAGTTCAGAGAATAAATTACATGAGCCCAGTTAAATCCGTCCATAACCAGCTGGTGAGCTCTTGCAATAAGCTTCAAATTGTTTGCGTGGTTAAACTGCTCTGATATGTCCTGCAAATTAAAGGGCAAATAAAAGCAACCTTAATTTTTCTGGCAGTACAAAGTTCAAACTGAATATGAGAATATGAAACAGTGACAATTACTTGACCAAATGTATATCCAGCACCCCTGGGTGAGATACCCCAACCGCTACGATCATCAGGATCAGACCATAAAAGATCACACATGGGGCCCTCGTGGGGAACTTCTTGCACACGGTCAAAATTACGAATATTATCCAGAGTTCCAATGGATGGTGACAATCCACCATGCAGGCAAAAGATTTCAGATTCAACCTAGAAGTTAAAGAATGACGTACTAAATCAACATGAGAATGCAACATTTATAGAGCAAGAGCTGAAAGAACACTAGTCATTGCTTTATGGTTGCGTGCTAAGTAGAAATAATTTGCTATTTAGAAGATGGGTGAAATTAGCAAATTAGCAATTCTACTCCTAAAATATGAATCATGGAAAAGATGTCACCACAATAATAATAGAAAATATAAAACAGAAGGAATTCAACTAACCAATGCGGTAAGAGGGAAATAGTCAAATAAATCTGTAAAGATCTTCCAGATATTGGCATTACCATATCTGTTCAATGCAAGAAGATGATCAACACATGTTAAGTCATCCTACACGTGCAAGCAAGATACAAAGAAAATAAAGAGAGGAAAGAGAGAACAGGAAATAATTATGGCTTATTAACATGTAAAGAGACTAGAAGAGTTTAATTTGCTGGGTGATGGTTTTCTACAATTTGTATTTCCAATTTTCCACTAAAAATAGAAGTGCATTCAAATGCAATAAAAGAACTTGCTAAAAAGTTGCATTCTCCTATAACATATCGGAAGACAACCTAAAGGTAACTATTTCACGAATGCCTGCCAAATAGTTAATCAACAGTGTTATGCAATGGTTCCCCCAAATTCAAAAATAATAATAGATTGCATATGTCGGTCATGATGGAGGCCAGAATGAGAGGAAAAATGTTGCTTGAAGTGATTAAGCTTTGAAATTCAATAGGCATTTAAACATCATAAGAAACAGAAAGAAGTCAAGAACTCACTTTCTTAGGCATTCATCATAAAATCCATAAACTTGAGTAATCTGCAAAAGAAGAAGAAAACAGAAAGTAACTTTTCTGCACTTACCACCCAAACAAAATTTTACGATTGAATGATTCAAGAACCTCATAACACAATACCTAAAAATATTAAGACGATTAAGGAGAGAATAGCCATTCTGTACAACAGAATGTCTGACGATAAATAATTTGGTTTCAAATAAAGAAAACAAATCCACTGCGGATGAAAGCTGTGGAATATAAAGTGAGAGAGGTTAGGACATAATAAGTATAGTTATGAAGTCTTACCTGGCGACTTTCATGATTTCCTCGTAGAATAGTAATTCGTTGTGGATAACGCACTTTCAGAGCCACCAAGAGCTAAAAGAATTTATGCAAGAAAAAAGAACATTAACACCTTGTTTGATCCACATTAATACTTTCATTCTCATTCTTCTACTCATTTTCAACCATACATTCTTCAATAAAATAATATTTTCCATTATATCAATAATTTTTCCTTCTTTTTCAACCACATATTCTCCATCCATCACATCAATAAAATGCATTCTTCTACTCAAAATGTGCACCAAACAGGGGCTAAGAATGTGTATGAAAAGAATTTTAGCAGTACCACAGGCCCAGAGAATTATATTCTAATATAAGCAAACCCAATTCAAAAACATGTTTCTTCGAAATCCAAATATTCAATTTTCCAAATATGAGATTCTGATAGTCGACTCCATAGGCTGTCTAAGGTTTTCATAAAACATACTTCTGAGGGAAAATCATATTCTTGTAATTATTTTTTTTAACAGAACATATTTTGAGAGCTTCCCACTCAAAAGCAAAATAGAAGGAACTAAATGATGCACTGTTATAGCAATCAACTAACATAATAGAGTTTCCATAGCAAAATAATAGTAATAACATGGTTAAAATATAACTCACCGTTACCGTTTCAACTGAATAGTACCCACGATCAACATAATCTCCCATAAACAAATAATTTGTATCTGGACACTGCAAACCCACGAAAAGAAACCATGCTAAATATATGATTCAACTGAAGAAAAATAAGTCGTCTTGAATAATATACAAATGTAAGACACTGAGAAGGCCATTAAGCAGAGAGAGGCAAAATGGGCACATACCTTTCCACCAATCTTAAAAAGCTCAGCAAGATCATGGAATTGCCCGTGAATATCACCACAAATGGTCACAGGGCTTTTCACAGGCTGCAATTATGGAAACAAAAACCCAATTTGGCACTGTGTCAACATTTAAGTTTGCCAGGAATTGGATATATTTTAGGCAGAACTGGCATATCAAAAAAATTAGGGCTATTAAAATTTCAATTCTCAAAAGTAGTTACTGAAACTACGCCAATTAATAATTCTACTTGAAATGCCTTCTCCACCCCACCTTAGGTTGGGGCAGGGAGGAATAGCAAGGCTTTGAAAAGGAGCCTCTATTAGCTATATAGAAAAATATTGTGTTTCTATTAAAAAGTACATGTATTTTAGGAATAAAAAAGTCTCATCAAAAAGTAAAGGAGCATGCCCAAAAGGAACAATTCGATTTTTGAATAAAGACAATTTTAACTTCTTTCTTCCTTATAATAAAAAAAAAAAAACATATCGAATTAACTTCTCGTTGATGTATTGTTTCATCAAGATTCAATCCAAATCACAATAGTATTTTCTTGTTCCTGAGTGTACTCCTGTCAAATTCCACCACTTGTTTAGAAGGATAAGGTTAAATTGAGCAATAAACCATGAAAGTAATGCTTAAAGAACAAATGGCCCTTGATCACAAGCAACAGAAAATTACAACATCAAAGTTAGTTTATATGTAAAAAGTTCAATTTCAATGAAATTGACTGGGAGCTAACTCATAAATAGACATTCTAAACATTGGCAGCGATCATGAAAATGAAGAAATTTGGCACACCTGCACATTACTCTCCTCCATTAGAACCTCCTTGGCCTTTTCACATAATGCCCTCACCTAGAAAGATTAACAAAACAAATGACAAAAACCTCTTTTGACCAGGATACAAAAGAAAAATACGATACATGTAGCAAAATTATAAATTACATTTTCTTTACAAACAGAAAACTAAAGACCATTTGAATTATTTGTTTATCTTCAGGTTTACATACTATTAGGTTACATTTCCAAAATAGTAAATGGACAAAAAGGGCAGGGTTGATGACACCCCTAAGTGTTGCATCCTCTGCATCGGTGTTCTGTTAAAAATAAAATTATTCTCAAAAAGTGGTTTAGATTATGTACAAAGTTACATAATAATATATCTCACAGTTTTCAGTTGCGCCATAGTTGAGAATCAAAGGAATGTGAACATCAATCAAATCACAAATGAACTTGGTGCTCATTTAAAATATACGAAAGACCGATACATATGATATGGATTTTCTCTATTTGGCCACTTGATCATTGACCGGATATTCTGAATAAGCCAAATTGTACATTAAATGCTAATAGAGAGTGAAAGTTCAGAGCTAGGTTGAAAGTTTTGAATCATAATAAAACTGAGTGGAAAATTAATCTTCCATTTTTCCTAACTATTTTTGCACTTCAATTATCAAGTCCCACTTGGATTGACTTGGAATTTCCTCTTAAAACCCAATAATGGGAATGTATCCTTCTATTTCTCACCCATAAAGATAACTAATCTCCCTAGAATGCACCTACAAACATAACAGAACTTAATATTTTTTTCCATTTCCTTTCTAAGCCAGTATGACGTAACTATTTTAAGAAAAATTTGAAATATAGACACGACTAGTAAGATGAGTTTTAAGTTCTAAATTTAACCACTTTTACATTGCAATAAATATTTAAAATTAGAATATAAGTAATTAAAAAAAGTGAATTTGGGGGACAAAATACAGGAAATTTCACTTGTACGAAGTGATTTCCGCGAGACGTCCAAAAAGACCTCGAAGATGCTGTAATTAACAGGAAAATGAAATCTCTAGACTGATCTGATATTGAAATCCCGATATCTATTCTATTGTCGCACTTCCACAGCCTCAAATAAACCTTAACTTCAGATCACTCGTTCTAGAATTTAACATTAAACACAGAAAAATCTACAAAATCAGATAGCAAATTTCAAGAATTCATAAATAAATAGGAAGCTGGATATAACATAATTGCAAGTTCCTCAAACAATGGGGACCTCTTGTTCCAGCAAGGGTTTGCACTGCATGAGCTGATCGATTTGCTGGTCGAGGTTCCCATGAGCTCCGCCACCACTCGCCGACGCCGATGTGTCCATGAGACTCTAGATTTGGGATTCTTCAAGACTCTCCACGCGGCGTCGTTTTCCTTGGTTTTGATAAAGAGGTGTAGTTAGATTACAACCAATACTTTATATGATTCCAATTTAAAATTTTAAATTTTAAATTTATTGGGGGTGTGCTTGATATTTGCTTTGTATGAAAAATGTCAATTTTTCATTCAAATGCCTACTTTGAAGTGTTCGATTTCTATTTTTTTCCATTGAATTGCCTAGAATTTATTTTATTGGAAATTGTCAATTAATTATGTTTAATTTGTATAATTTTCAACTTGGAAAGCGTTGAAAATTTTCATTTTTTGGTGTTTGATTGACTTTGTTTTCCATGAAAAATGTTCAGATTTTTTTGGTCGATATTGATGCTATTCGAGAAATGGGGCGGAGAGGGTGAGAGATGAGAATGGAGGAGTGACGTGAGAAGAAAGAGAAAGGAAAATGATAGAGTTTGGCGTGAGAAGAAAGAGAGAGTGAAAGTATGGATATGTTTCAATTGCCAAGAAAACAAAAAACTAGCTAACCCATGGGAATTTCAATTCCTCATTTTTGTAAAATAAAGGGCCACGTGACCGAAGATGAGAACAGCAATTGTCAAGAAAATATGTCCTATCAAACAAGCTAAAAAGTGAAAAATTGTTGGATAATTTTCATCTTCCATAGAAAAGTTGACCTATCAAACAGGGACTTAATGTTTAAATGTTTAACGTATATTTGATACCTATTAATTTTAAAATATATTTTTATTTCTCTTCTTTTTAATCATACATTTTCAATAAAATAAAACTACACGCAAGTTCAAAATTTTTTCCTCATTTTTTAACCACACATTTTTTATTAAATCACTATTTCAAAATGCATTTTGACAAAAGAATGTAACTCAAACAGGTCCTTAGTTAAGATTTCATTTCTAATGATTCTGTCGATAATTTAAATAAAATAAAAATCTTGATGGAGAAAGAGATAAATAATAAATTACGGTAATTAATTCCATCTATATTACATTGATGATGGGTTTGATTGGGTGTATGAAATTTGCATGAAAATAAAATAAAGTCTAAATAATTTGATTATCTGTAACTTATTTGTAAGAAAATTATTAATTAAATGTGTTTGATTGATTTGATTTTCAACCAAAAAAATATTATATTTGTCTTTTTTTTATTGGTGGATAGTGAAAGAGAGTGTGAATTACCTGAAGAAGAAAAAAATAAATCCTCCCTAAAAAGACGTTTTCTTTGTTTTTCAAGAAAATATGATCACATGATCAATCGCTGTAACATTATTTTCATAAAGAAAATTGTCAATCAAACACCTCAAAGATAGAAATTTTGATGAAAAAATGACATTTTTCATGAAAAATAAAGTTAATTAAGCACTAACACCCCCAAATTTATATAATTTTTTCTTAGAATCATAAATTCGGAATACGATTAAATTTTTATTTGACATAAGAAACATCAATGACTTATTATTTTAAAATGATTTATGCTTAATAAAATATAAAACAATTAAAGCGGCTGATAGCTTTAATTTCACAAAAAAATGAGGGGAGGTTTACTTTTCTAGAATCCTAAGCAATTTACGCTCAGAGTGATAAATGAATATGTTCCTTGTCGCCCATGAAGTCAACATGCCAAAAGTCCGAGTTCATCTCTACTGATTAATAAAAGAAAACTACAATAAACTCATCATTCGTTGTAATTATTATATTAAGTCAATTAAATAGAATTCCATTATAACACCATATAGAATTATCATTTGTTGGACATAAAAATATAAAAATAATATTTCTTGTAGCGAGTAAAGACAATTTTAATTTCATATGCATCAAAACGTGTTTGTGATTTCATACGGTGAAATGAAGTACTCAAAAATACACACAAAGTTACAAACTAAAATGTAGCACAATAACAATTAGGCAAGAAAGATTTAAGATAAAATGCCTTGCCAAGAAGAGAAGTTGAATCACACGTCTTAAAATAGGTGAGCAATTTAATTATTTTATTCCTTGCCAAACAAAATTTGAAGACACATAGCCCCTGTTTGTTACACATTAAAATTCTCATTTTCATTCTTCTACTTATTTTCAACCACACATTCTTCAATAAAATAATATTTTACATCACATCAATAACTTTTCATTATTCTTCAACCACACATTCTCTATCAATCTACTATTTCAAAATATATTCTTCCAAAATAATGTGAGTCAAACACACTCATAATTTATAATTATATGTCTACACGTATAATTTGTAAATAGTTTTAAAATGATGAACAGAAGTATAATCCCCTTTTCTATTTAAATGTTACCTAAATAAATTAAGAAATTTCTCTTATAATAAAATATATACACCAAAAGAAAGGCCAAATAAATCAAACCAGAATTTGACCTCGCTAGATTCTGTATTCAAACTTCTTATAAATGACAAATAATATCATATACTCGTATATAAATACACAACACATACGGGTGGGACTATGGATATGAAATGATAAAAGTAGACTTAATATAATGGATATAATGGCTAATGATATGAAATTACAAAGGAATAACATTAAAATCATAATACCTTAAACAAAGATACAGTTTTGAAAAGAGCAATGTTATGTGTACACATAATAGCCAAATGGCAGCCACCCTATTGGGGGGGCCCACAATAGTCACTTGGCTATTGTGTAACCCCTTATGTGTAATTACTCCTTTGAAAATGGGAAAGAGTCGTCCAAGGTAATCTCTCTCTCACTCTCTCTCTTTGTTTTTTTTTAGGGTAAATAGCACAAAACATCCCTACCTTTCAATGTCATTGTGCAAAACGTCCTTACCTTTCATTTTTTGGCATTTTCACCCCTATCTTCCACTTTTCATTGCACAAAATGTCATTTTTATCAAAATTTTCAATAAAAGACGATTTTACCCTCCTATTTAAATTTTAAAAAAAAGATGAATAACCAACTGCAATTATAGTCATTTAGTTTCTAAAAAATTACAAAGAAATCATAAATTTTCCACCACCACCACTTTCATAACCTACCAAGCTGTCACATATAGATTTATATAGCACCACCTTTCGGCC
>CAIGRP010107694.1:0-13411 GCA_903798385.1 Fraxinus cuspidata | reverse complement strand
CTTCTTTTTGTTTGAATCCTTTAACTACCAATCTGGCCTTATATTTATCAACTGGTCCATCAATCTTTAATTTACTTTTGAAAATCCATTTACAACATAACGATTTTTTATGAAGTTTGGACGTGAGAGGCCTTGGGATCTATTGGCCACATCATTGATTCATTTTTTTAGGTCAACAGATCACGTCCATACAAGCTAAATTCCTGCACTCTTGGACAAAACGTTAGTCACACGTAGGCTTCTTTGGAGGGGATAGAGTAGTCGTGCGCACTCCGACGGTCAAGTCAGTTATGGAAATAATTTAGGGTGTCGATGAGCTTTTAATGTGAGCCTCCAATCAATAAAAAAGGGTCTACTTGGGAGTATGTATATAGCAAGAATATAGCTTTGATAGTCTAAACTTGCATTAATCACAACGGGTACACGAGCAATGACCTGGGCCTTTTTATTGGTAATACATTCTTAGATGTTCAACGTTCCAAGAGTGGGGTTGCACCTTCCCATCCAATTTCTCAATCAAGAAGGTCCCTGGGCTAACGTCGCCTGATATGCGGTAGGGACCTTCCTAGTTCAGACCTAGCGTGCCAAAACCAAGCTCTTTAGAGGATAGAAAAACACTTCTGAGCACAAGATCGCCTTTCTCGAATGATTTCTTCTTGACTTTGGTGTTGTAGTACCTGACCATTTTTTTATAGGAGGTTAATTTAATTTGCGAATCATCTCTTATTTTTCAACGAAGTCGAGCTCGCATTGCCTTATCTCATCATTGGATACTTTGTTGAATTGTAGGCAGTGAAGAGAAGGAAGACCCACTTTGACTGAGCTCATGGCTTCAGCCTCGTATACCATGGAACATCTTTATGGTAAAAGTCATCTGAAGTAGTACCTTAGAGAAAATCTAGGTCCTTGAAGAAAGGACCGCCACGAAGAAGAAATATCTAAGATGCCTACTTTTAACTCAAAGTCAAACATTCGCTATAAGTTCCAACCACCAGGGATCGCAAAGTGGAAATAGGCAGAAAGAGGCCTCTGAAGAAGAGGTCATCCGCACAAATGTGAACATGCATCACCCCCTTCATAAACACAGACTAGGCGGTACCACAACAAGCTTAGTCAGGGAAGTAGGGGAAATAACTGTAAATATGAGAAACATGGCTCAACAGAACGCTGCCATGCAGTAGTTACTCATGCAAATGCACCAATAGGCAGGATACCAGGTTTCCTTAGCATGGAATGTTTCCTCATGAAGGTGAAGAGAATGACACGGAAGCATACCCTTAAATGCATGGCATGAATGTCAAACCAGCGGAGAGGGAGGTGGAAGTAGATACCTCCACCAACTATATTACAAGCTGACCCAAGGATAACATACCACATGAGGAAAACTTCCCGCTAGAATATACTCAAGAGCGCATACTTCAAAGGTCCAAGAACATTTTTTATCGAATTGGACCCTCAAGGCCTAGTAATAGGTCCCATCAGCCACCCCCTGTTCAAAGAAGGCAAGAGCCACACCAAGAATATGAACCTCAGGAGATTCTACCTCCGCTTAGAAATAGGCGAAAGAGAATAGACGAAGCAAACTTGAGATATAGAGCAGAAACATCACAACCCCCTTGCTACCAAGTAGAGGAAGTTGATTCCGATGATCCATACAGATCATTTGAGGTGGACAATGACGATGAAAGTTTGCCTTTCTCCTAAGAATTGAGAAATAGCCAGTTCCAAATCACTTTGTACCCCCAAAGATAAAATACCTCAAAAACTACAAGACCTAAATCTCTCTACGAAGGGCCTCGCCAGAGCTAAAATACAGAGCTTTTCATCTCACACTAATTGGGGTTGCAGAAATTTGGTACAGTCGCATCTCAGTTGGCAGCATTAGAAGTTGATCTGAACTAATACCTGTCTAGTAAAGAAGGAGAAGTCCCCATCTAAAGGCTACAAGACATGAGACAACAGGCAGGTGAAACCTTGAAAAGTTACTTGGCTCGCTTCATAGACGAGATGACCTATTGCGAACAGGTTATGGATAGAGAGGCCATTTCTGCTCTAAGAGGAGGCCTCAACATGAACACCCTATTCTGGAGAGACATACGAAACAAAAATCCCACCTCTTATGATGCCTTGGTGGAAATGATGAGAAGCGAAATTATTGATGAGTTGCTAATTGACCACCACAATAGAACCTCGCTGGGACTCCCACTACTTTAAAGATAGCGAAGAGGCATTGCATCCCACTTGGTGGACCAGAAATGGACCCAAACAGGACACACAATAGCCTCCACCTTAGGACTAGTGTTGGCCACAGCCACGCTAAATGCAGTACCTTCTTTGGCGTATGAAAAAATTTGGACTTTAGGCTAAGAGGCAGCCAAATCCATCATGAGGAAGAGGTAAAAGGAGAAACAGTAAGCTTCAAGATAGGCAATACTACACATATCATCGAACCATAGCCACAACACTGAGAATTGCCTATCTAGGCCATATCATGAAAAACCAACTAGTCCCCGCATTGAGGGTAGAAGCGCCCATCAAACGTAAAGAAGAGTACCCCAGCCTAAGAGGGCAAAAGTCCAAGAAAGAGCCTCCAACCAATGCTGATAATGCCCCCATCAGAGAAATTGACGCCATCATAGGTGGAACATATGGGGGGATTCAAAGAACGCCGAGATGAATTATGCGAGAGAAGTAAATAACCCTCCCATGATGAGCTACTTGATCAATAGCACTGGCCGCGGATCCGGGAACACCCCACCAATAATTTTCTCTCCAATGGACACTGTGGGGGGTTCATTACCCCCACTGCGACACGCTGGTAGTACGAGCCATTGTAGCTGGGAATGGACTAACATGTTGGTAGATAATGAGAGTTCCGTGAATATCCTATTCGGAACCACCTTTGACAAAATGATGGTGAACCACAAGCTCGCCCCCATGACTGCTCCCTTATATGGTTTTACTAGTGACAACATTTTCTTCAGAGGGAGGATCACATTAGTAGTGGAAATGAGAGAGCCCCTATTTAAGGCTCATCACTTTATGGAGTTCTTCATTGTAGACCACTGATCTATTTACCACGGAGTATTGGGATGACCCGCCTTAAAAGAACTCGATGCCATAACATCCATACATCATCTATGCATGAAATTTCCCACCAAGGAAGAAATTACCATGGTACAAGGGGATCAGATGGGATCAAGGGAATGCTATCTTAGCTCCTTAATGAAATCTGAACCCCGTAGTGTAAATATGGTCTTGATGGATGCTGAAATGGTTGACACACCTAAAGAAGGTCATACTCCTGAACAAGGGGAAGACGTCAACATGATAGATGCCCTTGAAGAAGGGATCGTTTAGGTGGATTTAGACCCCAGGTTCACAGAATCAACTCGCAGGTGACCCTAATAGAGGAGTTTGAATCTTTTCCTGTGAACTTACATGACCCCACAAGAGTATTACAAATAGGGAAGGAGTTCAAATCAGAAGAAAACCAGGTTTAAAGACTTCCTACTCAACAACCTAGACATATTTACGTGGAGACACAAATACATGGTAGGTATTGATCCCAAAGTCAGTTGCCACTGAATTAATGTGGACCCAAAGTTCACCCCTTACAGTCAAAATAGGCAAGCCTTGAATCTGGAGAGAGATGTAGCTCTGAAAGAGGAGGTGCAAAAGCTCATATCTAATGGGTTCATCAGGAAGACAATGGATCGAAAGTGGATATCCAACCCCATCTTAGCAAAGAAGTCCAATGGCAAATGGAGAGTTTACATAGACTTTTCCAACCTCAACCATGCTTGGCCAAAGGGCAGCTTTCCGCTTCCAAGGATCTCAGTCGATTCTACTGTAGGCCACGAACACTTGAGTTTCATGGACGCATACTCATGGTACAATCAAATCCCCATGCACCTAACAAATCAGGAAAACACCTCGTTCATTACTGATATAGGTCTCTACTGCTACAAAGTCATGCCGTTTGATTTGAAAAATGCTGGCGCAACCTATCAACGACTAGTCAACAAGATGTTTTCCGAACTTATAAGCAAAACAATGCAAGTATACGTCGAGACATGCTTGTAAAGATCCTCAGGTCTGCAGATCACAATGAACACTTGAAAGCTACCTTCAAAATCTTGAGGGAGTACTGGATGAAGCCAAACCCATTGAAATGTGCTTTTGGTGTCACTTCTGAAAAGTTCTTAGGTTATATGGTTAACCAGCAGGGCATTGAAGTGAACCCTGAGAAAATTAAGGTCTTGCTAGATATGAAATCCCCCAGTAAGCCCAAAGAAGTACAATATCCGACAAGGCATCTAGAAGCACTAAACTGCTTCATCTCCAAAGCTACAGATAGATGCTTTCCATTCTTTAAAATCTTAAAGGGAGGAAAGAGGTTTCAGTGGAGCAAAGAATGTGAAGAGGCTTTCCAAGGGTTGAAAAAGCACTTAGGCCAAGCCCTCCTTCTCTTAAAGCCTAAGGAGGGAGAAGCATTACTACTGTATTTGGCTATGAGCACCGAAGCTGTAAGCTTAGTAAGAGAGAAAGGTCTCAATTACTCGTCCACTACGTGAGTAAGGTCCTCCTGCCAGCTGAAACACGTTACACTGACATGGAAAAGCTTGCTTTATCCCCTATGATCGCTTCTAAGAAGCTGAGGTCATATTTTCTGGCCTATAACATATGCGTGTTGACAAGCCTCCTCATCAAGCAGGTGCTTCAAAAGCTAGACGGATCGGGAGGCTAATGAAGTGGGCTGTGAAATTAAGCGAATTTAACATTTCATATCAACTAAGAACCTCAATGAAGGGGCAAGCAGTGGCAAACTTCATAGCTGAATTCAGTGAGGCAACAAACATCAATGTAGTGATGGATTTGACAGACCCCAGCCTAAAAATTGTTTGTTGATGGATCCTTCGGGAAAGCGGGGTCAGGGACTGATGTATAGCTGGAGAGTTCAGAAGGTCACAAGCTTAATTGTACAGTGAGGTTTAGCTTTAAAACCTCCAATAACGCGGCTGAATATGAAACGCTTCTAGCATGCCTCTGATTGGCCAAAGAAATACAGGTCAGGAGCTTGGCCATTCCCAGCGACTCCCAGCTGGTTGTAAGCCAGGCCAGCGACACTTTTACAACCAAAGATAAGGGCATGGCAGTGTACCTAAAGAAGGTTATGGACCTGCTCCCTGCTTTGAATATGCATGCGGATGCCCAAAAGCAAAGAATATGCATGCGGATGCCCTATCAAAATTGACCAGCAGCAAAGACTCAGAACTGCTCAAAATTGTACCGGTTGAATACCTCTCCAGGCCCTCCATAGCCAAAGTAGAAGATGTGATGTGGATTGAAGGAACCCTACAATGGATGCAACCTATTATAGATTACCTTAAAGATCACATCTTACCAGAAAACTAGAAAGAAGCCCACAAACTCAGACGAAATGTCGCCCACTATGTTCTCCAAGATGAAGTACTTTACAAAAGGGACTTTTCATCCCTCTTCTTACAGTGCACTGGAGGAGAGGAGGCTAATTACGTCCTACGAGAAATCCACGAAGGAATCTCTGGCAACAACACAGGGGCCTCAGCATTGGTCCAGAAGTACTAAGGCAAGGGTACTATTGGCCGACTTTGAAAAAGGATGTTGTACAATTTGTGAGAATGTGCAAAAAGTGCCAGCATTTTTCCTCCATTCAAAGACAACCATCCCAAGATTTGACCGTAGTATTCAGTCTCTGACCGTTCGCCAAAAGGGGGGTCAATCTAATAGGCACTATGCCAAAATGGAAGGGAAGTGCAAGCTATGCGATTGTCGCCATTGATTACTTCACTAAGTGGGTCGAGGCAGAATCGTTGGCTAAAATAACTAAAGCAAACACTTCTAAATTTATATGGAAGTATATCATATGCTAGTTCGGAATCCTCCACTCAATCGTTACAAACAATGGGTGACAGTTCGACAACAAGAAGCTTAGAGACCTATGTGACGAACTGGGTATTAAAAATCACTTCTCCTCCCCTCACCACCCCCAAGAAAATGGTAAAGTTGAGGAAGTCAACAAGACTATAAAGCACCTCTTAAAGAAGAAACTTGATACATCGAAGGGGGTATGGTTGGACGAGCTTCCCCATGTGTTTTGCGCAATTCACACCACCAGCCAAACTGGGACGGGAGAAACTCCCTTCTCCATGGCATACAGAGCTGAAGCCATGAGCCCAGTTGAAGTGGGTCTTCTTTCTCCTCGTCGCCTACAATTCAACAAAGTATCCAACAATGAGATAAGGTTATGCGAGCTCGATTTCCTTGAAGAAATGAGAGATTATTAGCAAATTAAATTGGCCTCTTATCAAAGTAAAATGGTGAGGTACTACAACGCCAAAATCAAGAAGAAATAGTTTAGGAGAGGCGATATTGTGTTCAGAAGCGGTTTTTCTATCCTCTAAAGAGCATGTGTTGGGACGTAGGGTCTGAACTGGGAAGGTCCTCCACATAATAGGCGACATTAGGCCATGGACCTTCTTGATTGAGAACTTTGATGGGAAGGTGCAACCCCACTCTTGGAATGTTGAACATCCAAGAATGTATTACCAAGAAAAAGGCCCATGTCATTGCTTATGACTAATGCAAGTATGTACCTTTTATTGTTAACTATGACAAGCTCATACATCATGATCGTTTATCAAATTATAACTATGGTGAGCCCATAGATTGTTAACTCATTGGTTGAAAATGACAAGCTCATATATTATGATCGTTCATGAAAGTGCAATTATGGTAAGCCTATAGATTGTTAACCCACTAGTTGAAAATGACAAGTTCATACATTATGATTGTTTATCAAAGTGCAATTATGGCTAGCCCATAGATTGTTAACCCACTAGTTGAAAGCGGGTTGAAAATGACAAGCTCATACATTATGATCGTTTATCAGTTAAATTATGGCAAGCCCATAGATTGTTCACCCACTAGTTGAAAATGACAAGCTCATACATTATAATTGTTTATTAAAGTGAAATTATTGCGAGCCCTTAAATTTATAAATCACTGATTAATCATGACAAGCTCATACATTATGATTGTTTATTAAAGTGAAATTATGGCGAGCCCTTAAATTTATAAATCACTGATTAATTATGACAAGCTCATAGTATTTAAGTTGAAATATGGAAAATCCATAATAAATTTAGGCATATATCGCATGCATAATTACTGGTTAAATATGACGAAATCATACATCTTGATTATTTATTGAAATGTATACACTCCATCAACGGTTAATATTCAACGATTAGTTCATTAGTTAGATACGACAGAGCTCGCACATCATTATTACCCGTCGAGGTCAGCTAGGCGAGCCCATAAACCGTTAATCTTGTTGAGCTTGGTGAGCTCATATTCCTTAACCAAATTGAGAGCTAGAAAAATTCATTCATTTACTCAAATCAAGTTCATTACAAGGAGAAGGGGTGAGCTATTACAAAAATGCTACAAAAATAGAAGCCTACTCTAAGAAGCAGCAACGTTATCCTACTGAGGCTCTTCAGAAGCATCTACTCCTTTTACTGAGTCTTCGACTTCGTCGGTAGGAGTGGATGACTCAACAGACAAGAACTCTTCCTTTAGGGCAGCCAGATCTAATTGAGGATACAACTTGGTAAGCCTCACAAACACTTCGTTGTATGCGATTTCCCACCAGTATATATCGAGGCCATCATACTCAGCTGTCTCATGGAAGTGGGTGAGATATTCGTTTACTGCTACTGCTACAACCCCTGCCCCACTTAACTGCTGCTTCAAATCAGCTACCTCAGCAGTCAACTCTTCTACTTTGGCCTTCAGCTTCTCCTTGTTGGCTACCTCCAAGGCGGACGAAGGTTTTTCTGCAAATTGTCATAGTTCTCCACCCTCTTCATCAAAGCATTGACTTCGACTTTGCAGAGGTGGAATTTCTTCTTTCATTCATCATTTTCCTTGGCAATTGTGTCAACTCTCGACTCCGCCTAGGCCTGCTTCATCTTGAAGGCCTCCATGGCTTCATTGACTGAAGACGTCTCAGCCTTGGCCCTATTCAATGCCACCTCAGCATCTTCTTCCTTGGTGAGGTACCCTTTATTGAGGCCCTATAGTCGCCTCAGTTCTATTTGAACATTTAAAAATAATCCTTGAGAGCGAGCCTGCAGGACATGACCCGCCTTCACCATGTCCACCGCGTCACAGGTCTCAGTGTATGAAGAATACTTATCAGTCCAATAATTATGGTAGACCCTCGTGATCCCTTGAACCTCGGCTGGAAGCATCTCCATCATTGTGGAGGCAATCTCATCAGACCTTCCCCCAAAGAAGTTCTGAGCTTTTCCCTCATAAGGGGCACTCCTTACCTCATTGCCCCGCATCTTCCTTACTAAATTAACCCCTTTCTTATCCACATCTTCAACCTCTGCAATCTTCATGGAAGAAATGAGTTCGACATAGATGGGTTGGCGAAGCGATTCCCCAATGGTGATTTGGCATTTAAGGTGAGGGTCAGGCTTGGTGTTCTTCGATAATAACAACTTTCTCTTAGGGGGCCTCTCCAAGAGGGCATCCACTTCTTCTCCCCCTTTTTCTCCAAAGGAGGTGGTGGATTCATTTTGGAAAGGCAGGCCAGCTCATCTCGCTGGTTTTTATAAGTGAACAACCGGGCACTCAAGGACTTCTTTTTTTGGGCTTTCCCTAGACTCAGATGGAACAGGCTGGGCTTCACATATTCCTTTTTGTCGTGTTTCCCTACAAGCAAAAGGAACATTTAAGAAAATTGTACAAGATGGAGAGTGCAGGCCCCAGGGGTTCATACAATATTACCCCATACAATCACTCTTCCCACCAGAGCACTTGAGGTTGAAAAAAGGTCTGGAAGACATGTAGGGGCATATCCCCGCTAAGAGTGACATCCTTCCAAAGAAAGAAGGCCCATGCTAACTTGCTCTACGCGTTTGGCACTAATTGGGTAGGGGCTAGATTATATTGCCTAAGGATATACCTGAAAATGGGGTGCAGAGGTAGTTTCATCCCCCCATCCAGAATCGCCTCGCTCACTGCCACACACCCCTCCCTAGGGAAACATGCTCTCTCCTCAAGAGTTGGCACCAACATCTCGATATTATCAGGGATCCTAAACCTCTCCCTAAAATCCTCAAACTCGCTCTCTTTTATGTCAGTTGGCCACAAGGAGGCTCCCCATCTAATGCTATAGTTTATATGCCCCTCTAGCATCATCCTGCACTATGAAGGCCTCCCATTACCTCCATGATTCGTTCAGTAGGAATCATTAGAGGAATACCTACCTCGGCACATATTAGTGCCATGTTTACCCCAGAAGACCCTTCAGGCACGTTCTTTTTCAAAGAAGAAGCCATCTAAGCCAAAAGTTGAAAAAAATATTTCAACAAATTTTGATACTTACACGAACTCTAGAAACAAGACCTAGAATGCTTTGAAATGAGAAAAAATAGAGTTGTTCACTAGAGACAGCAAGGAAACTCTAAGACAAATGGGATTATATTCAGCACTCAGGGTTTGTAATTTTCGCAAATTGAAAAAAAGGGGAAAGAGTAGGTTTTCTGCCTTTTATATATGTGTAATGAATGAACCCCACCATTGGATCTTTCTCCACTTTAATTTGGGCCATCTACTTGTAGTCTCATCTATCACGTTAAAATCAAAGGGTGCTTGCTAAAAATTCAAATCAAGGACCAGGATGGAATCGTGCTGAACACACACCATAAATTCACATAAGCACCACCAAATTTGAAATATCATCATCATTGCACATTAAATGCACATATAGATCGAGCCTTGGAAATTGCCACACCACCCAACTTTTTTTCATTAGGAATCAACGTGCCCTTCAAATCATTAGAGCACGATACCTGACAAGCTTCAGCTACTATAGAGGCTCGACATATGCCCCAAAGGCTTCTCCTCGCATCATCTAGCCTTATCACAGGCTTTAGTTACTATAGAGGCTCGACATATGCCCCAAAGGCCTTGTCTCGCATCATCCAGCCTTATCACAGGCTTCAATTACTATAGAGGTTCGACATATGTCCCAAGGGCATCACCTCACATCATTCAGCCTTATCATATGCTTCATTTACTATAGAGGCTCGACATATGCCCCAAGAGACTTGCCTCACACCATCCAGCCTTATCACAGGCTTCAGTTACTACAGAGGCTCGACACATGCTCAAGGACCTCGCCTCGCATCTTTTAACCTTCTCACGGGCCTCGGCTATCAAAAAGGCTCAACTCCCGATCCAAGTTTTCCTACCAACTCGAAAGTCCATGCATTATATGAATAATCATACCCGGACTTCGAGGAGTGTTGTTACACCATGAAAAGCAAGGACCCATAAAAGGGCCCAATTGGCCTCCGTGGCAAACAATTCGGAGGTCCATGCCTCATACACTGGCATAGGGCAGCCCAGATGCATACGGGCAAATCGATCTATGTAAGGTTCATAGTTTGGGTTTTATGAGTTCTATAAATATATGGCTTATTATTTTCATTGTAAAACAAACATATTATTATTGAGAGAATTAATAAAGTGAGATTTGTTTTCTTTTCGTTCTTCATTGAACTTAATTTTGAACTTATCAAGATTTTATCTTTGTGGCGTTCGACAACTTCATAGTAAGGTTCATAATTTTTGAGATTAAGGGTCAAGTTCTTTTATAACTTTGGGTTCTTGATTCAATAAATTATTGGGTCAAGCTTCAAACCTGAATTTTAGCTTCTTTTGGGGTTGTGGTTCAATGTTTTGTGGGATTTAGAGCTACTATTGTTACAAGGGTTCACATCAATATTTGTCCTCTACCAAAACCACTTTCACGTACTTTTATTTGATATGAACCCATGTCCGTTGGTTTTTGTTTTTTGTTGATATCAAGTCACACATCTTTTAGCTACACAATAGGTAGTGTTTATAGAGAAAATTGACATTTCAATTTGTAAGTTACATTGACCTTCAAAATTCTCATCCATTGAAAAGAGACTGGTTTGAACTTACTACTAAAAAAAATTGGGACCAACAAAAAATTGTCAACACTATGTTAACCGTCTCAGCTCAATCACATTCGAGAAAAGGATATTCTATAATATAACTTAACAATTCAACTGCTCAACTACAAGCTAGAATCTATCTTTTTCCCTATTTGACTATATTTCCAATCATTGTCCGCAATCCTATTGTTTTCAAATTTCATGAGTTATAAGTGAGAATTACATTAATTCTTTCAACTTGAGAACTCCCACTCAGTTGATGAATCAAAAAAGTTATAAGTGAGATTTCCTCTAAATCTTTTAATTACCAAACTATCACTCAGTTGATGATTAATATGTCCAAGTAAGAATCTTACTAATTCCACTGACCTTAACAGTCACAACAATTCATGAATTATCAGATATCGTGTAATTCAATAAGAAAATTCCATAATGTGCAGTAACAACATAAATATGCACGTTTATCCAATTATTAATACACGAACTATGGATATCATGTATTCAATTAGATAATTTCATAATATGAAATAACAGTATAAATATGCACGTTTATCCAATTATAACATATATCATGATATCACAAATTAATTCTTTCAGAAAATAATTCTAATTATAATTGAATAATAGAACTCACATCATTTAAGTTTTATTATACAGATTCTAACCTCATTTTAATTTCCGTTGCTGTATAATCCCTACAAATGGAAGTGACATTAGAATTCTCTTATTCTACTTATCATGAAAATGTCCCAAAATATTCACGTATTCCACTAGATTATGTTTCAGATCCATTTATTAATTTTAATAAGCACATAGGTTTTAAACAAGTTTCATAGCCCTTACTTTTCTAGCATTCCTTCTAATGATGCTATATGTGTTCATAGAGATAGTCATATTTGATCAAGCATAAAAATTAAAAACAAGTCACAATGGATCACATAACCTAATAAAAGACCAACACAACTCATAAATGAATATAAACTATAGTATTTTAAATACTTTCAGAGTATTTTTCATTTTTTTAAAAAATGAGAGAACTTAAAAAAAAATCCTTACTAGCTAAATACCACTTAATAAATATTCTTGATTATATAAAAAAATTCAGAACTTAATCAAGTTAAAAAATTCAGGGACCAATCTTCAATTTTTAGAATTGAAATGGAGTTCCGCACTCGCCCTTACATGCGAGACCATTATATAATAATTTTTTTAAATTAATAAAAAAAGAGGGCGCATTAGCGTCGCCATGCCATACTCGAAAATACTTTTCAATTAGTTATCTTAGCTGATTTCGACGTTCTGAGTTCATCTATGCAGTCAGTTTTTACAGAATCAAAATTTAAAGCCACGTCTGGTACATCAACAGATTTGTCCAAGAATGAAAATGGCAACAAAAAAAAAAAGAAAAAAAATCATGCAAGATTCCAAAATTTCAACCAAATTTCGAGAATTCATAATTTTTTCATTTCAAGGCCAAAATTAATGGTATTTATATCACTGGAAGGTCTTGAAAATGTTTATCAAATCATATCAAATGTGAAGCATAAAACATTGTGTAGAAGAAATTATGATGTGATGAAATTTCAGATGTCACCAATTTTCATGCAAAAGGCTAGATTTACATCCAAATTTCGAGAGGCTATCATTTCAAGGTCAAAATTAATGATCTTTATATCGTTGGAAATGTTTTAAGAAGATCTATCCAACTATACAAAGTGAGAAACATGAAACACAATGTAGAAGAAGTTATAGTGATGAAATTTCGAGTTTTATCGACCTTCAAGTAAAAATTCAGATTTACATTCAAACTTCAAAACCTCATAATTTATTCGTTTCAAGTCTAAAATTTAAGTTCTTTATGTGGTTGGAAAGCTCATTAAAATGTCTTTCTAACCACACTAATCTTACTATATAATTACTAATGTACAAAAAGCAATAAATTATCAATGGATGCAATTAAAGGCCACATAAGGTGTCAAAAATTTACAAACAAGATTCATAACTCAATTGTATCATGTAATGACATATTTTTAAGCATGTATTACAGCAAGGAATTCAACCTTATGACTTTGATACAAATGAAGTAATTCAAAGCATACTTTTAACATGAATTTCGGGTCAACTTTCTTACTTAAAATGATAAAAATTTATGATCCTTATGTCGTTGAATCATATTGCATTTCAAAACTCAAAAATCTGTTTTTTCTTGTTCTCCTATTGTCCAATCCTGATCACAATTGAAGGGGTTTATTATCCACAATCTAAATGTCCAATTTTGTGAGTTTTTAGGCCATATAACTGGTTTAGGCATTTTCTATTTTTTAGTGATTTTTCATACTGAATTTCACTTATTTTCTACCATTTTT
>CAIGRP010107689.1:0-13234 GCA_903798385.1 Fraxinus cuspidata | reverse complement strand
CTTTATTTCTATTTAGACTAGGATTAGATGAATTCCATATAAATAGGGCCTATTATTTCATTGAAAAGAACACATTATTGAGAATTATTTTTTGAGGCAAATTTGCTTTCAATCCATTGTTGTTCTTTGATAATTTGTGAACTTATCAAGAATCATTCTTGTAGCATTCAAATCATCCGGGTGAGATTCTCAAATATTCAATTGAAAGGGTTAACATTTGTTTACATTTTGTTGGTTATTTTGATTCGTTATTTTCGAATCAAATCCAAACCTTTGATTACTCTGGCTATCTTGGATTCGATTTCAATGTAATCGTGAATTTCGTAGTTTTTCACTACGTGGGTTCACATCATAACCTTAATCAATTAACCCACATGGAATATGGGTGGGTTTTTTCGAACTAATTGCTTGAGTCTATAGGCTACCACACCTATCTACTTTTGTACAACGTTGACTTTCAAATTAATTGTAACGTGTATTTGTGTTTATAGCTAGTGATAAGTATCGTTCGTACAATTTTTCGGGATTCTAAATGAAGATATTTTGTTATTCTTTGAATACTTCATAATTTTTTATTTATTTCTTTATTAGGAAAAGCTTATTTTTGAACGAAAAATTGAAAGAAAGAATGGAAAAATAGCTAAAATGAAGCGACTCTAAAGTTCGGGGACTAAAGTGCGAATACTCCAAAGTTGTGACAGACTTCGCGATGAAGATTTGAGAGTGTTAGGTTTCAATTGGATGCAATAAAAAATAAAAGGAGCGAAATATCATTAAATGATCATTACAAATCAATTTCTGACTGCACAATGCATTTTCTAGATTTTTAATTAGAACTTGAGACCCATTTTTGGAATAGTAAACGTTCGTATTAAAAAACTTCTATTTCTAGAATAATTGTAGTCTTTTGAGTTAAATTTCTAACTCATTTTGAATCAGCTCAATCTGATATCGAGAGAGAAATTTATGACCAAAATACTGAAGGATGTGCAGAGACGAAGTCACGCGCATGAGAAGATAACTTTTCTTATTTGATTGAAACTCTTTTAGGAGGCAATTTGGACGTTAATCTTAACCTAATTTCATCATATAGAATAAAAGGGGGCAGCCATTGGAGGAGCTCTCTCTTACCTCTCAAATTAGATCCATATCATAAAATCATTCAAGAACAAAAGACAAATTCAATATGAGTTGGAGGAGAGAACAAATTTAGCAAGGGATTGAATCAAGAAACATCAAGAACTTTAAGAATCAAATCTCGGGGTTGAAATCAAGAACAAGAATTGGATCGTGGCATCTCTTTCTTGTATTTATTTGGGTGATATTCTTCCATTTTTCTTGTTGTTTTATCATTAGAAACATGTTTAGCTAGTTTTCCTTTGAATTGGATGGATGATTAACCTTATTAGTTTGTTAAATTCAATTCATAACTCTTTAATTTAGTAATTTCTTGGGTTTTTGATTATTTATGCATTCATATTTGTTATTTAATTGCTTAGCTACAAATTGGATAACTTATTGCCTATTTGTAGTATTGAAATGCTCACAATAGATAGAACACTATATATTTAACACACGGACAATAAGTATTATGAATAATAGTTATTGCGTTTGCAATCTTGTGGGATAAATGTTGTGAATTAATGCATGTTTTTAATATGAATTCGGGTAGGAACATGATTGAATCGTGTTAAATATATGTTTAATATATCTTAGAAAAGAATATTGAATAAAATTGAATTATCGATTCTCATTAACACTATTAAAATAATTACTACTTTTTATGGGTCGAGAATTGGAAATAACACTTATAGGGAGATTCAGAATTCCAATACATTATAAAACCACTTTTAATTGTTTTCTTAGTTAGAACTAATATAAACAACAAACCCAATCTATTTTGTGCATCGAATTTGATAATAATTAATGCACTATTATTAAATCTTATTACTCGTGGAACGATAACTCAACACACTTATTCTATCACTTGTCAATGATTCTATGCGCTCATGGGTTTTGTCCGAACAACTAGTAAATAAAGGACCCGATACATATCTTTTTCCAAAGAAATAAAAACTGTCACATCTAAGTTTGACTGAAAAATGTTACCTCGTCTATGATATATTATTAAAATGACTGCTCATGAGAAAGTTTCATTGGTTTTCAGAATCTTAACATTGCTTACTTTTTGTTTTTCAGGTTTGGACACTTCCGTGAACATTTTCATGTTGGGCTTTAATTGTCATGTAGGCCTATATATGTAAGGTTAAGCCTAATTAAAGTGATCTAATAAAGTCTTTATTAAAGTTGTTGGATTTCAGATATCTAAATAAAGTATGAGCCTAAATATGTATAGAGATCGAATCCATTAAAGTTGTATTTGACGATGGGCCGAATACATAAGGAAATATAAATAGAGTTATGGTACTCAATTCATATGTGATTTTCATTCTTTGTATTATCTTATCAACGCAAAAATACAAGAGAAAATGTGTTGCTAAAATAAAAGAGAAAAATGTATTTTAGAAATAATGGGTACCAAACAATGACTAAATTTGCGTGCTATTTAATTATAGAAAAATGTTATCCAGCGTGCGTAGAGCTAAGAACCTATTTATATGAGGCTGTGGTCCGTTACAAAAATTGACTAAAATAAAAGCAAAATTTTTATTTCACTTAAAAATCACTATAAAATTGGAACAATATTTCTACATTAATTATCTTCACCTAATTGAGGGCATGTGCCATGTGTAGTCCAAATTTGGAATCCAGTTTCATTGATTAGCTATTAGCCATATTCAGGGACGTAAATCATAAAATTCTTGTTATTTGTGGAATGTGTTTGGCCCACTTAATTAGACGAAGAAGCGAAAAATGTGTTTATTTTATTTTTGTTGATATATTTTTGCATATCTGGATATCTATTTTTAGTAAAGCGCTTTAAGAGGAAATATTTTCTTGGTTAAATGAAGATTTACCTGACAATAATAAAACTCGTGACTACAAAATTCAGACAAGAATCATAATTCATGTATAAAGATGCACGTAGACCAATATCAAGAGAAATAAACTTTGGACACTTTTAACAAAAAATTATTTTTCCAGCCTACAGTTTTTTGTCAACACGCCAATTGTCAACAAAGTTGTCATCCATGATTGTGCAAATAACATTATACTAATTTATCATAAGTATGACTTGGCAAATGAAATCCCTTAGCTTCTATAGGATGCTCTTCGTCTAAGCAAATAATTTTTTTTCTTTGTGCGACCGGGATGTTATGTCGAGCTTCTCTCCTTCGTTTTAGGTTTTTTCCTTGTTATTAACATATATTATTCTGAAAAAAAAAATGCACTTAGATGATACGATAGAATAAAGCAAATGTGAACAAGATGAAATGTGGGGAAGGAAAATAGTTGAAAAGCTCAAAAGGGTCTAACGCGTAAAATGATAAAGCTACAGAATCAAAGAGGAACCTCCAATATAAATGTTAAATCATTCAAAATGAATTCCACTGAACTTAAAAGCCAAGAAAAGAATAACACATGTCTCCAATTCTTAAAGCCCCACACGTATTACCCTCCACTAAATGATCCCAATTATAGTCCCACAAATCCAAAAAAATAATTCACAGCCAACATTCAAACACAATATATATATAAACTGATACTATTAAGGGATAATCATACACAAAGCTCATAATAATTGGACATATTTTGATTCTTGGAAGTTAAAGCAAAGTAATAATGGAAGCTGCGCATTTAATAAATTTTCGACTCTTAGTTTGGGGAATTGTTATCATTCCTGCACTAAGCCAAGGAGGATTAAAAACTGGGTTTTATTCTTCTTCATGTCCAAAAGCCGAATCCATAGTCAGATCCACAGTGGAAGCACATTTCAATAAAAATCCTACTGTTGCAGCCGGACTGCTTAGGCTGCATTTCCATGATTGCTTTGTTCAAGTATTGAATCATAATCTGTTTTTTTTTTTGGAAATATTGTTAATAATTTGCATGGATTTATTTTTTCATGCGTGTACAGGGTTGTGATGGCTCAATTTTGATTGCTGGGGCTTCTGCTGAAAAAACCGCGAGGTCTAATTCTGGGTTGCGAGGATTTGAAGTGATTGAAGATGCGAAATCGCAGCTGGAGGGTATGTGCCCGGGGGTTGTCTCGTGTGCCGATATTCTAGCATTGGCTGCTCGTGATGCAGTTGACTTGGTTAATATTTCTTCCCTCTTCTAAGCAGTATATCCTTTTCTTTATTTTTCTATAGATTGATAGGTGTCCTTGTTACATCGACTAAGAGCATCTCCAAAACACTCTATATTTTTAAAGAACATATTTTGCAATTGAGAGAGTATCTATAAATTTATAGAGTAAAAATTTTTAAATACTTCTATGACCTCTTTAAAATAGAGAGCATTTCATTTTGAAAGAGCGTATTAAAAACAAGACTTCTCTCATCCACTTGACACCAAAACATGCAAATATGTGAGTTCCAAGTTTTTAACTTCTCATATGTATGTATATCCTAGAGTGGAGGACCAAGTTGGGGTGTCCCTACTGGAAGAAGAGATGGTCGTATATCTTCATCGGCTGAGGCATCGAGTTTGCCTTCACCGTTGGATCCTGTTCCTACCCAGAGACAGAAGTTTGCATCGAAAGGCCTTGATGATCATGATCTTGTCACACTAGTCGGTAATTAACCCTTTATTTATTTCTATACACAACATTTCGTGACACAGTCATGCTTGTCTTTTCGATTTCAGTACAACCAAGAAACACACTAACACACAGCATTTTATGTGGGATGATTGCAGGGGCACATACCATTGGCCAAACGGACTGTCTTTTCTTCCGATATCGTCTATACAACTTCACTAGTACTGGGAATCCAGACCCCAGCATTAACCAAGTATTCTTAGCACAGTTAAAATCTACTTGTCCTAAAGATGGTGATGGCACAAAAAGGGTGGCTCTAGGCAAAGATAGCCAGTTGAAATTCGACGCAAGCTTCTTCAAGAATGTAAGGGATGGAAATGGGATTCTTGAATCAGATCAGAGGCTTTGGGGAGATCCTTTGACGCATCGAATTGTAGAGAATTATGCAGGAAGCATAAGAGGGTTACTTGGTTTAAGATTTGATTTTGAGTTTCCAAAGGCCATGATCAAAATGAGTAGAATTGAAGTTAAGACTGGTACAAGAGGGGAGATCAGAAAGATATGTTCCAAATTCAATTAAAATCCAGACAAGTGTACTACGTGTGTATTCCATCGTCCTCTTTCACTTCTGTAATTGACAATATATTGAATTTGATCCTAAGCTACGTAGTCTTTCAAAGCATCTCCAACAAATTCTTTAAAAATAAAATACTCTCCATTTTATTGAATCAATTCTTAAAATTATGTTCCAAAAGACCTTTTACATTAATATTTTAGTTTAGAGAGCGAGTTTGACTCCTTAAATTTGAAGAGCCAAAACCCACTTTTTATAATCAAATGAATTCAGAGTGTTTTAATTTTCAATGGAGTAATAATATAATAATTTGGAGGAAGCTAATGAAAATAAATAGGAAAAACAATAAATATTTTTTTTTAAAGTTGTAAAATTAAGTGTTAAATATAAAGAACTTGTTGGAGTACTTCAAAATTTTTGCTCTCTAAATTTATACTTTCTGTAAATTGTAGAATGTGCTTTTCAAAAATAAAAAGTTTCTTGATGATGCTCTAGCATGGTTAAAAAGATTAGAGATCGCCTAATTTTTAGCGAATATTTATATTATATATGAAACATTTAGCATCTACTTGAGCCCCATATTTTAATAAGAATGTATTTTAAAATAGTAAATTGATTGAGAATATGTGGTTTAAAAATAAGTAAAAAGTTTTAGGTTTGCGTGCAGTTAGAATTTGGGCGTGATACGAACTCTTTGTTAAAGATAATTGAGAATTCTAATTAAAGTGCACCGTAGAGAAAATCTATTTGGAATGCTTTTAGAATTCTATTCGAAGTTTATTTGGTAAATTCTAGTTGAAATTCTATTTAAAAGTCCTATTGAGAGTTGGAATTTGCGTTGGACATGAATAGATCAAGATAAGGAAACTTTTGAGCATTTTATTTCATCTACAACTTTACTTCTAGGACTTAAATTGTTCCTTATATATATTTGATTCTTCTTTAAAATTTAGTTGGGTTGATTTTACACCATATGGGTTGTTAACCTCATTATATGTTGATTTAATCTTATTGGAGGTTTGTTTATCCTCATAATTAGTTAAACAAATTGTAAACGAAAATTTTTATATATTTTTTTCTCTATATTTTAGTAAAATCTCATTTACTTTGTAAATTATATTCTTCTTGTGATATTGTTATCGTTACTTCATATTGTGCCTATAATATCTTATTTCCTCCAACGATTCGATATTAAATTAATTAGATTTCTTCAACGTTTCTCAACAAATTGGTATCACAACATTCCATTTTACAACAAACTAGTATTAGAGCTAACTGCTTGGAAATTCTTGGGAGATTGAAATTTTCATCAAGTTAAAAAGTTTAGCTTGATCTTTTGTGATGACAATTACGAGGTTTGATGTTCGCTACTGGATAGCAGTACAAATTTTTTGTTGCGGCAGATTAAAGGGCGAGCAATGCTCACTTATATTGGATTGGTTTTATTGTATTTTTTCCCACTTCATATTTGTTGTTTGAAGACACGATATTATATAGTCCTAATTTCACCATTGAAAAAGTTTATGATGCTTTATATTCAACGGAGAAGATGAAGCATCTCTTTGAAACTAAGACTCGTGGAGATGGGCTTGTTCTTGATGATGGTTGCGCATGGGGCAAACTAAGATCTAACTTCAAAATTTGTTGCAAGAATTCGAGGCACTTAATTAAGGATTGTTATAAGTTGTAGAATATGCAGCTTTTCAGAAGGGAAAGCGATTAGATACTTCAGGTGAAATCATTGTTTAAACTTTTCACTGTGATGGAGAAATTTTATACTTATTTTTGACTACCACTCCAAGTCTAACAAGGTTCTTGATACATCTTGCACTTATGTATCCCAATCGGGGTTCGTTTTCATCATATGAAACAATTTCGAAAGGTGTTTTGGTAATGGAAAATAATATAACTTGTTGGTTGGATAACTGGTATTGCTTTGATAGAAATAAAGTTGTTTGATAGGACTGTTAGAATATTTGATGCAATAAGACACGATCTAGATTTGAAGATAAATCTTATCTCTTGAAGTACTTTTGATTCAAAAATGTACAAGTACAATGGTGAAGGTTGATAGCCCAAGAATAACTAACCAAGAGGGGTGATTTGATAATTAAAAACTTTTTCAAAAAATTAATTCAAGGTCAAGCAAATTGAAAATGAATAAGTCAATCAAACAAAAATGTAAAGTACGAAATCAATAAGTAAAATGGAAGAAAGTGTGCAAGATGTAATTGTGGAGGTTCGATTCCAAACAATGATCTACGTCTTCCGTTATCAAGCTCTCCGTCATGAATAAGACATTTTCACATATTTGATTGACTTATGGTTCAATCAAAACCATTACAATGTTTTCGGTCACTTACAAACAAGAAGTACTGATCCTTATATAATATTGAGCTTTCGGGACCTCAATATAACCCACAAATTTAAAGAAAACGATTTTACTATTTGAAACTTCTCTTTTAATAAATGATATAATCAAGTTAAGTATAAAGAGATAAATAAGTTATTACTTTAATGAATATCAATGAATAAAGATCAACTCTTAGCTAAGAAAAACTTTGATGAGAACTATATTTTTCAAATGTTGATTCAATCAAAAGTTTTTCAAAGTGAATAATTTAATGGAGATAAATAAAATGTAAGATCAATGTAATTTTGCTCATGAATATTTTACTTAAATGCTCTTAAAAGTATTATAATGAATGCAAGTGAAATAATATTTAGAGCAATTAAAACGCAAAAAAAATTCTAACAAACAGGACAACAAATCCAGAAATTATGTATCCTAAATCGAACAACCAAATTGGTCGTTGCGTGTCGAATTTAGAATGGTTAAAAAGGTGACTGTTTGACGAATCAGACGTCCATTGGGACAGTTTTTTCCGGATTTTCTTTCTTTTTTATTTTGAAAAATGTAGGCTATTGAAAGACATTTTTACTTTATTTTTCAAAGTAAGTGACATTGTAAAGAGCTTAAATATCAAGTTGAAATACTTACCTTTTAAAAAATAATTCTTATGCAAGTGTTTTCATAAAATAATTTTCTCATGCATAAAAATTTATTCAAACTTTTAATGATTAATTGCTAAGGATTAAAACATTGTACATTTACACATGAATTCAAAATATCTAAATCTAATATCTTCAATATTTGACTATTGAAGTTCTTTGTATCGAGTGATTTTTCGTGAATTCTTGGCTTTCATCTTGATTTTTATTGATCGTCCAATACGAATTTTTGGTAGTGAACTTTTTGTACCCAATTGATCAACTTTGTAACAATAGCTATGAAGATTCAAATTTAATTATTAGAAATAAAATCAATTTGTTTGTTATAATCAAAACATGAAGTCCACTATAGGTCAACAAAGGTAGAGTCCTGAAGGTTCGTAAATGAGCTCTTTTTTGTTTTATGTCTTGCTGTGTTATACGGAATCTTTTATGGATCATCATAATTTAAGGGCTCAGGAGGATTTGGAGTTTGATTATGTATCGTTGAAATCTGATTTGGGGTATTCTTTGAACAATACATCTTAGTAGATATTAGAAGTTATGGGTAAATCCATCTTACCACCATTATTGACGTTGTCATTGTATTCATTTGCTAATAACAAACCCATTTTGGCCATAAGACTGCACATAGGTACAATTCTGCCAATTTAGTTGATGGTTTGGATGAGATTAATGACGTTGATTCTAGTCAAGATCCTTCTTTTGATACATTCAGTTGTAATTCTGTTACATGGCTCTTTTCTGCCTTGTTTGGTAATCATTATATCACTTTTGCTTCTAGTTAGAGTGGTAGAGGTAAAGAATATTTTCAATTGAAAATTTTGATAGAAAATTTCGTTTGTGTTTTTGTTGAAATTGATTCTTTGCACTGAAATTTGTCTCCAGGTAGAGAATACTTGAAATTTGTTTATTGTAGTGAAATTCGTATGAATGTGAAGATTGTTAGAATTTTGGTGTGACCCGAATTCTTTGTTAAAGATAATTGAGAATTCTAATTAAAGTGCACGTTAAGACGAAGCTTATTTGGAATCTTATTCAATATCTATTTGACAAATTCTAGTTGAAATTCTATTTGGAAGTTTTATTGAGAGTTAAAATTTGTGTTGGATTTGAAAAGATCAAGATAAGAAAATTTTTGGGCATTCTATTCATCTACAACTCTATTTCTAGGTTTGGATTGTTCCCTATATATGTATTTGATCATTCTCTACATTTTAGTTGTGTTGATTTTACCCCATTATGAGTTATTAACTTTATTATAGGTTGGTTCAACCTTATTGAATGTTTGTTTATTAGCATTATTAGTTAGACAAATTGTAAAAACAAATCTTTGTATTCTTTCTCGATATTTTAGTTAAATCTCATTTACTCTATAAATTATAATCTTCTTGGGAGTTTGTGATTTTTACTTCATTTGTATCTATATTTCTTATTTTCTTCAACAATTTAGTATTAAGTTAATCAAATTTCATTTGCATTTCTCAACAAACTTGTATCAGAGCATTCTAATTTACGACACGTTTAATATTATTTTATTAAAAAATGTGTGTTGAAAAGAACAAAGAGAAAAATATATTTTAAAAATAACGAGGATCAAAAGAGTTTCAATTGGTTGTTAAACCTTTTGTTATAATTAGGTCTATATCCATTTATTGATTAACAAAAAAGATGACTTGTTTCTTAAATTAATGTTGCCTACGAAACATTTATAAAATTAAACCAATTATGTTTAATGACACAAGGAATTTTCACTAGTAGTTGAATTGTACAGTTTTTTATAATTTGATNTGATCAACATGAAACTTTGTTAAATATTCAACTATCTCAAGAATTTTTATCCAGTCTTTTACAGTCTTCTTGGATAGTTATATATGATGATTTCCATGAAATTGTTCGGTGTTAATTTCCATACTTAAGAATAAATTATATCAGCATGCATTTCATGCATTTTCTGCATATATATATAAGTTATAAAAGCACTATATAGAGCAACATACAAATGGAAGGCTTCTATACAGAAATAATATAACTATTATATTATTTTGCAAGACAACACGATCTTCCACAATTGCTTCTAATGGGGGAAAAACAAAACATGTTGGACACTAGGCCACTAGGAGATTAATAATGTTATTTAATTATGAAATGAGGAATATTGATCCAAAATAATTGTCAAAGTATACATATTTGCTAGTGATTCCTACATAATATGCCTCTGTTAAGAGGGGAATTATTGGGTCAGTGGGACTGCGACTCTTATCCAACCCATCAAGTAAGTGGAAGATTCATTAAACCGTAAAATGTTACCGAAAAAAAATTTGTATTAATATTATTCTTTAACTTGACTTGTTAAATTAATCCCCCAAATACATTCCACTGCAATAAATTAATCTTCGAATTAGTCATTTTCATAAATTAGACAATTCTTAACATTTATCTTTTCTACAAATTGGACTAATAAAGTGGAACATTTTAGAATGTTGATAGAAAATTCTGCCGTAAACATACGCCTAATTAATTGGCCGAAATCAAGTTATTTTCTCAACACCCCCTTAAACCTAAATTTTTTTAAGTCCAAGTAAATCTCCCAACTTGAAAAGAGGACTTCATTCTTCAATGGTTTGATGAAGACGCTACATTTTCTCTCGAGTCTTTACATGCTTCAAGCTCAATTCCACTCTTGTTTACTCATGTTGTTGTTCTTATGTTAATAATGGAACATAAGATTTTTTACTAATGCAATTAAGGTTTTGTTGTCAATTGGCTTATTTTTTCCATGTTGAGTTCTTCATCAAATTTCTAAGCAAAGTCACATGACAAATATAGGAGATAACAAATACATTTTTTCTTTCCAAATTCCAGTTAGGGTGATTATCTTCTCAAATTTTGGTGAGGGCATTTGCTATCACTGGATTTGGTGATTTCCCAACAGAGTCCATCGGACTCTTTATTTTTTAATATAAATAATAGTATCAATTATGTTCATCAGAAATGATCACTAATCTATATAAAATGTGATTTATTATGAAATAATAAGATCCATCAAATATATTAATATAAAACTCACTCTATTAGTCCTTTATTTAGCCACAATCATTAAAATGAAATTCTTTTTTCTTTTTTGGAAAAAAAAAATTAGTTTTGGAATAGTGATTTTAAGAATATGTTGTTGAAAATAAGTTTGAAAAAAATGAGTTTTATTTTAATAGTTGTCAAACATGGACTTAATATCACATCAAATAGTGATCATATATAATGGAGATTATAAATAACATTACTCAAATTTAAAATAAAGAGTAAATTTGGCTCTTCAAATGTAGAGAAAAATCCACTTTCTAAATAAAAAAATCTAGAGCTTCTATTTATTACTTCACAATTTGCCTTCACAATTTGCCATGCACCTCTTTCAATAGAGAGAGAACATAATAAAATAGAAAAGAGGGAATGCAACAAAAAAATGAGGGAAAATGTTAATTTTTCATGGAAAAAATTAAAATTAAAATCTAATCTAAAGAGCGTTGTGCTTCTACTCTTTATTTTTATCTATTCCTCAAGATGTTTTTTTTAAGCGATAATTTTAGAAAAAAAAAATCGATTTTTGAGAATAAAACAGAAACAAAGAAATGTGTTGACACATAAGTATATAATATTCGTTGAATTTGTTTTATAAAACTTTCAAGGAAAAGAAAAATCATAGAAAATTCCTTATATTATTTTCTGTAAAGTTGAGAGGTGCCTAAAAACTTCGTCTTTTCCACTCTTGAGAATATGCCACGAGATATAAGTACTAAAAGTGTTTGCAGAGGGTGTTTTAGCCATCTGTACCAATCACAGGTCAAGGACTCAAGGGTAATAATTTTAGCAGCAATAAGTGTATTCAGAGACGGAGCTAAAGCTACATTATAGGGGACAAAAATTTTGACAGAGATATTTTTAAATTGTAATGACACATTGTGACTTCGATAAATGCTCAAGTTTATCGAATTTTATGGTTGCAATAGATGCACAGTGCTAAACAGTAAATTCATATTGTTCAACGACAGTAAATAAACACAAACAAACCAGTGTAATACAATGTCAATTATCATCATGAAAAATTCATTAAACACACAATGACAAACCTACATAAACATAAACATAATCTGCTTGAACTTTTAGAAGATTAATTAAAATCAACATAAAATCTGCTTAAAAGTAAGACTAAATTATGGGACGAAAGTGAAAAGAAAACAAATGTATGAAATTAAGTTGTAAATGCTGAAATAAAATAAGAAAAGAGCTTGTTGAGCGGAATATTGATTCCAAGATTTCCGAGCTCAGTATTTCATATCAATACTGAATCGACACCACGAATGTCAAACACCAAAATCAACCTACAATCCCACGATCTCAGTTGCTTGGTATATGCTGACAAAAGACAGGTATGGAGTGATATATTGCAGCCACAGTAGTACCCATAAAGTCTAAAGAGAATGAAAAATGAGAGAGAACACAAGCACAAAACGCAGAATCACCCAACAAATGCAACCGTTTTTCACTCAAGAAAGGGGCTGCAAAATAACTCACTTCACACACAACCACAAGCCAAAAACGGGAGTCACATATATAATAATATAGTGGGCTTTTAGGTTAAGTGATAGTTAGGCCCAAAGAACAAATAGGTAGTAATAAATGGGCTATCAACCAAAAGTCATCCAAGGGATAATGGTTGGGCCATGAGTAGCTTTAATTGAATTAGGCTACTTCCAATGGCCCAATTAGGTTATAGGTTTATGTCGCTACAATCGTGGTGTATGTTTCACTTCAGTCATTGGTCGAGGTCGACTGAATAATTAATGATTAACATCATTGCCCAGAAGGTCGTTTGACAACAATGTGCTTAAAAAATCTCCACATTTGTGTCAAAAGACCTGCAAAGGAAATTATTACACGTTAGTAATAATTCAGAAAGGAAAACTAATAAAATTGAAAATTATTTACCT
>CAIGRP010107686.1:0-33640 GCA_903798385.1 Fraxinus cuspidata | reverse complement strand
AGTACTGCAAGAAAATCAGAGAACAGAAAACAAACAAATTTTAAATAATTTGGCAATCAAAAAAAAATTAAAAAAAAAAAAAATATATATATATATATATAACAAAAATAAGTTTATTAAACTAAATTGTTATATTAATTTTTAAGTGTGACTAAAGTACAATTGTTCATGTAACGTTTTGGTTCATGGGGGTTGGAGCATTACAAGGCCCGTTTCGCATTTTGATGCATTTTGAGCATTTCTTTTCATCTATAACTCTACTATTAGGGTTTAGACGTCCTCTATTTATTCTTTATATGTAGCTGACTCTTCATTTTGATTAAGATCAAATTAGAAACATTGTGAATACAAAATTTTGTATCCTTCCTCCATATTATAATAAAATTTACATTCTCTGCAAATTATATTGTTCTTGTATTTTGTGATCTTTATTTCATATTGTACCTATAATCTCGTGTTTTCTTCGATAAATTGACATCAGAGCAATCCAATATCATCTTCATTTTCAACATGAGAGAAAATTGGCTGATAATTATTGCATATTTATTACTAATTATTGCATATTTATTACCGCGTACAATCTCGAATTGGACAAAAAGTGTCTTTTATGTCCATGCATGTATGAAATAGGTGGCATTCACAACTTTTCACGCGGACACAATGAACTAATATTTGTTTTTGGAGACAGATTATACCTTTCAAGGGCCAATCATAGTGATAATGGCATCCATAATACCCTTAGAGGTGGATGTCTTTTTTCTATTAATTGCTTGCTGCAACCACTATATTTTCAAATATAAACAGTTTTAAAGATAGTGAAATTGGCTTTGTGCGTGATTGCCAAATTGGAAAAAAAAAAAAAAAGACGAACTACCTTTTCAACAACAATAAAATTGCAAAACATAGCCTCGACATATAGATTAGTTTCATCAACATTCACATAAATATTTTGCCCAACTTCAGCCCGCAATTTAATGAGATTTTGGAAATAATGTATTTTGGAATAGTAATTTTTAAGAGAATGTATGATTAAAAAACAAGAAAAAGTATTTCATTTATGTATAAGTTTATTTTATTTGTGATTGTATAGTTGAAAAGAAGAGAAAATAATATATTAAAATTTTAATGAGGCCAAACAAGGGCTATGTTAACTATAGGAACACGACTCTTACAGCACACAAAGTCATCTACATTTGTAAACATTGAGTTCGAGTACAAATGCAATGCGTAGTCTAATAAGGGATAAAATCTCACATATAATAAGGATGAAAACATAGACTCACTTTTAAGGGTTTGTGCCACTCCTCTTAATAATATTAACCTTTTAAGATGGAACCTCAATGTTTAACATGGTATTAGAGCCCATTAAACTTTAACGAGCAATTCGATCAGATTAAAACTCAAAAAATTGAGCATATGAATTTCAAGATTAGTTTGTTCAAATGAGCATCATTTTGTAGGGGCATGTTAAGGGGTAAAATTTCACATCTTCTAATAAAGATGAAAACATGGTTTGAGGGAAAAAATCATGGGTCCAGGTAGACCCGCGCCAATGGTTTCAAACTAATGGTTTCGATTCAGTTTGCGATTTCGCGGTTTTTTGTGCAGCCCTAATTCAGCCCAATTGATATGGTTTGATTAATTATTATTAGCATCATGAAGTTTTCCTAATCAAGTATCATTTATTTTCTTTAATCTATAATTACGAACTATACCCCCTAAAATTATTTATTTAGGCAACTTCATCTTCTCTCCTAGTTAAGATTTATTATTTGTAAATGAATAACACTAGCTTAAAACGATCCAAATACTGAATCATTTATTTAGGTCAATACAAACTTCAAATGATTATATTTTGTGAATCAAATTGGTAGAGGAATTTAAATAGAAATCACTGAAAAAATGGAAACATATAAATAAATAAATAAATTGTCCCTTACTGTAACCTCGCTATATGATTAAAGATTTTCCTCGTTTAATTTGATCTCAAGTAGAACATGAAATATTCAAATTGCTATGAACATGCAATCATGTAAGCATCGAAATAAATACATGTTTTATTTAAACGACTCATGATATATATATATATATATATATATATATATATATATATATATATAGACACGCAAATAAGTTAACTTTGTTTAACCCAAACCTTCCTACAAGAAGAGGTTATCTTAATCAAGTAACTCACCATTTTAGTTAAGTGACTGACTTCATTCGTTAAGAGCCCAACATAAGTAGTGATATCCTGTTTGTAGTTCCTAACTAAGAGCTTGTGACATCTAGGTTTTATATGTCATAATTCGCCACGGTTTTGACACATGGGAATGAACCTACAAGTAACTCTAGGTTTAAAATTTTAAACCTTAGCTTTAGGAACCCTATGTTGTATGGATGATCTTGGTCGTAGGACTCATACACTCTTAAACTTGATGGAGATAGGTACAAATGTAGCTTTAAAAAAGTAGCGGTGTAAGAACTTATTTCATTAAAGCCTAAACCTCCCCTACTTCGAGCTAGTTTGTACAATATTAAGATGTTATCATAAACTTATAAGAGTCTTAAACTTATTTTATATGACATCTTTCTGAACTTTCAACCCATTCAAACTTCTAGTTGACTTCTCAAGTTTTACTTCTAGTCTCTCATTTTCTAACTCAAGATCGTACAATTTCTTAAAAATAGAGTTATTTACCTTCTTCAACTTAAGAATCTCCTCAAATAGCTGGTCATAAGCCTCATGTAAATCCTTTTCAGCATCAAATCCTTCCTATGAAGAGTCTAGTTGTTCTAAGTCCTCAACTTTCTCATTCTTCTCCATAGGTTCATTCTTATCTATAGTAGTGAAAATCGGATAACTCAAACCCTCCCCAGAATTTGAATTCTTACTTTGATCATGAGAGCTAGATTCATTATCAGTGAGAGTAGCATTCATAGTTAACTAGAGTATTCTTATAACTTGGGCACTCAGCTCTAATATGTCCAAACCCCTAACACTTAGGAACCTAATAGATTGAGACATCTTTCTGGCATCCTTAGTATCTCTCTTTTATCATTCATATATTTACTAGATTTAACATTAAAGTTCTTAGAAGGTTCTTATTGCTCCTAAAGAAGTTTTTGAATTTCTTAACAAAGAATGCAAACTCCTCATCTTTTCAACCGTCATCATAAGTCTTATCACTTGTCTTTTCCTTGATAGCGTTGAGGGCTAAAGACCTATTTTTATTAGATTGAAATAGGCTAAGTTCGTATGTTTAGAGAGACCTTACAAGTTCTTCTATCTTAACTAGATCTAGGCCTTTACTTCGTCAATAGTAGCGACCTTAGGTTTAAATGTTTTAGGTAGAGATCTTTGAACGTTTCTAACAATTTTGGTCTCTAGAATTTGTTCACCTAAGTTAAAACTATAATTCACAATGTCATTTAGTTTCGCATAGAACACATATAAGGATTCATCATTTTTCATTCTAATTTTCTCAAACCTAGTGGTCAACATTTGTAGCTTAGAATTTTTCACTATCTTAGTTCCCTCATGTGTGGTTTCACTTCTTTAGCAGTCTCACACATCGACACTTATTTAAACTCTTCATGGAAGATATCCATAAAGATGGCATGGAAACCTCTACTACTCCAATTACACTAAGCTAATTTATCCTTAGTCCTAGTAGAAATATCTGTAGGAGTAACTATACCAGCAAAAGATGTAGATAGGACTCTCTAACCATTTTTGACACTAACCTAAACTTGTTCATCCATAAATTTCATAATAGCTCTCATTCTTACCTTCTAGTAGGCATAATTGCTTCCATCAAAGTATAGATGAACGGATAGTGACTTACTCATGTAGACAAAATTGAGTCAATAATCTAAATGAAGCTCTGATACCAATTGAAATAGACGAGGTTCGACCCAACTACAGTCTAGAGATGTGTGGATATGTGTAATATGCGAAATTAAAATCAAACAAAGAATAACATGCAATAACTCACAAATTATTATATCTCAATGAATTATAAAGTCAGTTGAAACTCTAACAATCAATCAAGCATAATTATCAAAACAATAAAGTAATTGATGTTGAACTATGGTTGACTTTATCCTTATTGTTTTGATCATAATAAACACGTTAATCTAATTTCCTAATAATTAAATTTAAGTGATTATAGTCTTCAAATTATTCAATGTTAAATTGATCGATTGTTTTCAAAAGATCATTGTCAAGACTATGACATTACAAATCGAACGCAAAATGAAGGTCAAGATAAAACTTCAAAAGTAGAGTTTCAACGCTGGATAATTGAAAATGCTGGAGTGGCAATAGTGAAATAGATAAAAGATACTGACCACATGGCAGTGATCTCAAAGCCTCATAAACTTTGCCAATATCTATTGGATATAGTTGGGCTAGAGATGATTTTCAACTAATTTTGAATAAGCCCATTCCCCGCTCCCGTCCCCAAATTTACTCTCACTAGATATAGCAAGCAATTTAAGGTTTGTGTTGTAATAAAAGTTTAGGAATATAAAGCCCCCAATTATATGATTATTTGTCGTGGGTTTGTCCAACACAATTATGTCTTGTCTATTTTATCTTATTTTGTTTTGTGGGAATTTTTCGTTCTGTATAACAATTCGAAAAATATTATGGTCTTTTTTAAATATTACTTTATGATGTATAATACTATATTTATATAAAACCTACTTTCACACCTAAAAGAATGCAACATGTGATTAGCTATGTCAACAAGCCGAGCCAAGTCGAGCCGAGCCGAGCCACGAGCCAAAACTCTAAGATCGGACTAGGCTCGAGCTTTTTTGGGCACGAGCCGAGCCGAGCAAAAGCTCGGCCTAAAAAATGAGGCTCAGCCCGAGCTTTCGGCTCGAGCCTTAGCAGGCCTCGTTGGGCCCGGGTCGAGCCGAGCCGGCTTGATTTTGTTTTATTTCGACACTTTATAGCTGCAGCTTGCTTCTGCAGGTTGCTTGTGCAGGTAGCTATTTAGCTGCCTGCACAAGTTATATTTTTAAAATTTTTTTTTATTAAATAAGGAGCTCATACAGGCCGGCCCGTGTGGCTCGACAAGCCACACGGGCCGGGCCTAGGCTCAGTTCCACCGAGCCAAAGCCGTCCGAGTCGGCGAGCTTTCTTGTCATCTCTACATGTGATACTATGCAATTTTACAAATCTGAGATTCCTTGTAATTGAACAATAACATGTACATGTAACATCAATGACCTGTGATATTCATGTTCAAACATATGATGTTCTCATTGGATTCTGATGTTACGTATAATGACAACGTAATTTTGATTCTCTGATGTATCCATGCTACGTGAACCAATGTGCATTATCAAGTTTAATTACAAGACAATTTTAAAAAATCAATAAATACAGATGTTGTTTATTTTTTTAAGATAGAATATTAAGTATTTGTTTGAAATCATTTTTCTTAAAATTCATTTTCAGTTAAACATTCTCCTAATAAAATAATTTTGTACATTAACTCACAAAACTTTCCTACTTTTTAAGCAAGCATTCTCCAAAATATAAATTTTTATTTTGTATTTTTGATTTATTTTTTAAGTTATTTTGAATTAAACTTCTTTATTTGTTTTTGTAGATATTTTTAGATTGCAGAATTCATTAAGTACAAAGTCTAAAGTGTAAAGCAATAATGAAATAAAATGAGGACATCGAATTTAGAGGGGCAAAATATCTAACAAGAAAAAAATTCACAGGCTTCCTAACATAAGGGTAGTTTCAAGATGTTTTTTATAAAAGTTTTAGCAAATTTTCATAAAAATTGATGAACATGTATTTAAAAAATTGATAAACTAAATTGTGAATTCCTTAAAATATGTGATTAAAAATAAAGTTTGACTAGTTAAAAATAGTAAAGTTTTATAAGACAAGTACTTAGAGAAAAATGAAAAGGCAAAATCCCCCAAGAAACTAAAAATCCCAATCCAAAAAATGCAATTACTATACAATTAATTTTAATAACATATTCACGGAATCCATAATTGTTTAACTTTTATCAAAATTTATTAAAAATTTTGATTTTAATCTCTACCAAATAGGGGGCAAAATCACAATAAATTTGAATTTCGTTAACATGCTAATTTTAAAAAAAAAATTGGCGATCGCACGCTAATCGAATTTACAAATTGCTTATGTCATTTTAAAACTTATTTCGGAAACTACATTGTGGACATATCGAATAGTCCAAACAGAAATCGAAAATAGTTGAAAATACGTTAAACGTGAGTGTTAAGGAAAGACGTCTAACTCGTTTTTTTTTTAAATAAATTATCTCATTAACATTTATTATTTTTGCGATACTAAAAATATGTTAAACGTGAGTCTTAGAGAAATACGTCTAACTCGAATTATTATTATTTTTTAAATCAATTATTTCATTAACATTTATTATTTTTGCGATTCAAATTTCTCAATATAATTTTCATCTTTTTATTAGAAAATTTTATATGGAATATGACATAAAAAAATTTCGAATTTGACATCCGAAAAAGTCATATCCCATATAAATTCTCGATACAAAATTACATGGGGTATGATTTTTTTAGACGTAAATTTTCTATTGTAAAATTTCTCTTAACTTCTTTGTAAGTTCGATTGTGCCCCCTCTAACTTTAAACTTCTGCGTCCGCCCCTAATGTCAATATTGCATTTAGCAAACTATAGCAACTTTTTCTATTTTTTGAACCAATAATGATTTTAACAAATAATATTTTAAATTACCCGCATTCACTTGTTTGGCAGGAGTTTGAAGGGACCTCGAAAAGAGATGTTATGAACGATCAAATCATGCCGATTGATAAACCTGAAGATCATCTTATAGCAATTATCTTTGGCCCCCAATACAAATCATCCAAACTAAAACGACTCTGCCCTCGTGAAGTAAGGACCAATGGTAAACAATTTTTTTTAAAAAAAATAAAAAATAAATCAAAAGGAGTTGAGGTGAACTGAAAGATTCCGCATTTTTATTTTTTTTTTATCAAACATGAAGATAAAAACAGTGCACTACCAGATATTTCAAGTTAAATTTCCATTAACTTAGCAAACTAAACGCCTGAAATAAAAAAATATAGAAATTTAAAATTTAACAACTAATTTACAGCAAAGGAAAATTTGAGTGATCGGAATGAAACGTTTCTTTCTATACATTGAGTGACCAAAAAGTGTTTTCAATCCATTATGGTAGAATGTGGTGTTAGCAAAATTGTCATTGAGGCCAACCTTAATTTATTTGGATGGTCTTTCAAAGATGAGCGCATATTCCAATGAAAGGTATAGATCTATAAAGCGTGCTTACATCATAGCCGGCAAAATAAAACCTTAAAAGTAGAGTACCAATGTTAGCGAATTGAAAATACCGGAGCGACAATAGTGAAAGAGATAAAAGATGATGATGCAATGGCAGTAATCTCAAAGCCTCATACACTTTGTCAGTATTTATTGGATATAGTTTGGAATGGCAAAGGACATCGTCCACGCTCCATCATGGATTTTACCATAACATCACCGCCCCAATCCTCAGGGTGGGGGCAAGGCAGGGAGCGGTGAGGCAATCCCCCACATTGTTTATTACCCCATTAATGTATTATTTTTTATTTGAATTTTTGTTTTAATTTTATTTAAATTCTAGGGAAATTTAAAAATTGGGTTTGGGTGATCGGTTAAGTTGTGCTAAAGGTGATTTTAAACTAATTTGAATACGTCCCAGTCCCAGTCCCAGTCCCCATCCCAAAATTGACATCCCAGGATGTAGCAAGCAATTTAAGCCTTGTGTTTAATCTAATCCCCAGGATGTGGCAAGCAATTTGCACGTGAATCAATAAAAAAAATTCTACTTTTTAAGTGAACATTCTTCAAAAAAATATAAATTTTCACTTTTGCTTTAATTTTTTTAAGTTATTATGTGATTTATGATATATGACGGTAAATCATACAAGTAATATGAATGTGTGTGAATCAATTAGAATTAAACTTCTTTATTTGTTTGTGTAAATAATTTAAGATTGCAGAATCCATCGAGTGCAAAGTATAAAGCAGCAATAAAATAAGATTGGGACATCAAATTTAGAGTGACAACATCTCTCACAAGAGATAAATTCACAAGCTTCCAAACACAAGGGTAGTTTCAAAGAGTTTTTCATAAAAATTTTAGCAAATTTTGATAAAATTTGATGAATATGTTGTTAAAAAATTGATATAAAAAATTTTGAATCCCTTAAAATGTGTGGTTAAAATTAAAATTAGATAAGAGTTTAGTAAAGTTTTTCGATTACTAAATAACCACCCTAATTATTTTTCTCTACTTCCTTATATAATGGAATCAAGACTTCCATCTTCACTTTCATTCATTCTAGGAATGTAATCAATTCCCAGGGTCATGATAAGCCACCAGTTCTTTTTTTTTTGGTCAATTTAATTTTATTACTATTATTATTATTATTATTATTATTATTATTATTATTATTATTATTTCATCTTTATTATTATTATTATTATTATTATTATTATTTCATCTTTGCCACACATGCATGTCCTTGAAGCTAGTGTTCTACTGAAAAAGCACAATTCAGCTTTCGAACTATGATATTAGACAAAAATTGGGAAAGTTAAATGACAATGTTTGGAATCTAGAAACCATAAAGTCCAATATTGATTTCTTTAAAAACATTAATTGAGTTCCAAATATCCTAACGGCATGCTTGGGAATTTTGTTTTTCATTGATTTTGACCGTCTTTGAGTGCACCATTTATGAGAATGGGAAAACGTATTTGTTAATTTTTTAAAATTGTTTTTACGTACTGATTTTGGGTCGTTTAAGTAGGTGTAGTTTGCCGTATTTCTCAATCCATCACATCGCTGGATTTTGCCGTTTCTCAAATTCTTTTCCAATTTTATCCTTTATAAAATAAGCATTTTTAATTAATCCATATATTTTGTTCAAAACTAATGTGTAAATAAAAGTAAAAATAAAATCAATAAAAAATATAATTTTAACAAAAATAACCTTATAACTAAAAAGAATTATTTATAAATAAAAAATATTTATATGATAAAAAATCACTGTTACGTAAAAAATTGATTATAAGGTAAAAATACTACTAATAAGATAAATTTTCACTTAAAAAATATAAAGAGTAATTTATAAGTAAAAAAATCACTTATGTGTAAAAAAAATTAATTAAAAATACAAAATTGACTTATAACTACAAAATTTACTTATAAGTAAAAATTAAAAACTACATGTAACTTCAAATTTAATTATAAGTAAATATTTCACTTTTAAGTTAAAATTAACTTATATGCAAAAGTTACTTATAAGTAAAATATAACTTATTATAAGAAATTAAAAATTAATAATTTCATCATGGGGCATATATGTAATATTATATTTTAACAAAACTTTCAAAATTATTGGATAATAAACTCTCTAGAATGTGTTGGATAATTTCAAAAATCTCTACTAAGAATCACCCCAAATCAAACTACTCATAAACGTCTAAAATCAATACTTTAAAGAAACCCCATAACGATTTTGGATCTGTAACATTTACAGTAATTTTTGAATTTGTTGTAGTTATTTTCGTAAGGTCACCATTAAAGTATTACGAATCCTTATCCAATCAATTGAAGAAAGATAATATCTAGAAGGTTGTTCTAGCAATATCGACCGACTTATTTTTATTTTGTGTCACGGAACTGTACGAATTTGTTTGTGGGTTTCAAATTGTTGATTATTAGACGAGTGGGGTTGGTGGTGGTAGCTATACCTGCCGTAATTTGTTTGAATTTATAGTTTCTTAATTTCGTAAGTAAAGTCAAATTTTATGTCCAAAATTCCTAATTTCAATTAGAATCCAATGTTTTGTCTCACGTGTTTGGTTGCTTTGCATGACAAAAAATAAAAATAAAAATAAAAAATGATTAATGACCCTATGTATGTTTTCCTTGGCACGAACTATTCGACGAGAATTAAATATTTTTTCAATTTTATAAGTTCATTGTATTCGATCAACAAAATTCTTTCATTGTTTTCCCGTTATCTGTAAGTCTCCATTTTGGAAAGAATTTATAAATTATTTAATTTATAAATAAATAGAAAATGAATTGTAAATAAGTTAATATTACTTGTAAGTCCAATAAAATTTACTATTAAAAATGAAATGTGATATCTATAAATATTAGAAAATGTTGCAAAACAAATACTAAGATTTATCCACTTTCCTTGAAGGGTCCTATCTATGTGAAACAAAAAATAGAATCAGAATATTCGAATTAGAATTAGAATTAGAATTGTTACACCTCACCTGACGAGGCTCCAAATTATCATTCATGTGGCAGTCAGCTTGCCATTAAACGAGCCCACACACCACATCATCTCCTACATGACCGTGGTGTATCAGTTTACCAAAGTGCCATGGCGAAGTGGCATGTACATGCCGACCTCCTTCATCTAGACGAGGTGCTCTGTCTACGGTAGGAAGAGATTTAGAAGCAACGAACTTCTTCTCCAATGGAAGATATCTTCCACATCGCTTCTCCCACGAGATCTTTTATAAAAAGATCTTTCCAAAATAAAATCTTCATACGATTGATTGATCTGGCGTCTTTTTGGCGGACGCCTAAATGTCAAGTCACACATCTACTTGTCAAGAAGCATTAAATGTCCGCTCACCTATGGATTGACTGATTGACGTTCAGGAGAACGCACTTCAGCCAAAATATGCGGCCAAGTGTCTCCTCATCCAACTATCCTCATTCCACCTATTCCATTATATAAACTCGTACTTAGTGCCATTTTGAAGAATAATGCAATTTTATACACAAAAACCATATACTTTTCTCACTCTCCCATTTAACATGTGCAATGCCTTGTGGTTTACATTAACATTCACACTATATATCATCACCGTCGACTAATTTAACCGACAGAGTGCTCTTGGCAACATCTCCCCCCACCAAAGAAGGTCATGGTTGACTAACTGTTTGTCCTAACATGTAGGAAAGTGCCTACCTGGAGCTACTATTTGTTGATCACATTAGATGTGTAAGATTTTAGGTCAACAGATTTGGCGTTGTCTGTAGGAAATCATATCCCAACCTTGGTTTCTCACCCACGGGGCAAGGTCAGGCGTGGTCAGGGTCCCGAGCCCCCAAAACCCCCCGTTTCTTTTATCTTTTTTAGTTATTTCAAGATCAAAAGCCTATTATAATTTAAGCCTTTAGCTTTTTTACTACAAAGTTGGTGCAAACTAGTTGTAGAAGTTGTTTGTTTTGACCTTGAAAATTGGCATTCGAATTCCAGCGGACAGCAGCCACAATCAGTTTTTTCTAAATTTTTATTTTTTCAAAAATTGGTGCATTTAGTACTTAGCCTTTTAAATCCGACTTTTCCATCAACAATCTCTAGTTCCATTTCCGTATTCAGTCCGTTTTAACATAATTTCATTAACTTTTGACATTATATTTCCGTCAGTAAAATACACAAACTCATTTTTTGACACATAATGTAGACAAACACTATTTAATTGATATTTTTTTTACGTATGGTTAATCAAAAGTTCATTAATTCATAACTTTTAACCAAATTATACGAACAAAGTATGTAGCTTTATTATTTTCTTCGCAGCCGATAATTACCACTCACAAAACACTACTCTATATTTTGTTTATAAACTTTTGTAAACACTACTTCACTGTGTCACCGGCTATCAACTACAATAGCGCCGACTATTGCCGGAGGCCTCCCAAATAAAAAATTCTAGCTCCGCTACTCTTCGCACCTAACCTATATTAGTCCATTGATTTGGCTCCATCTTGTACCTTTGACTATAGGGTGGATTTTGCTTCTATTCTTCTTTTATCGCTCTGGGCTTCTTTCGAATTTTATGAGTAGATTAGTGTTGATCCGATAGTTTCTACTCTTTCTATAAATGTGAAAAATGTTCTAATGCAGGATTAGATGCATTGCAGGTTGATTATATTAGTTTTAGTAATATAACCAATTATATTTGTACAAGATTGAGGACTATATTTGTATATGATAATACTTTCCTTTCCTTTTATTTGAAAGAAGGGAAATTGATGTCGATGGTACCTTCAAATTTTGACCCTTTTATCTTTGGGCTATTAGTATAAAACCTTTTATCTTTGGGCTATTAGTATAAAACATCCCTAACTTTTATTTTTTGACATTTTTACCCTTATTTACACATTTCAACAAAGAATCATCATTTTCATCAATTTTCATCCAATTTTTCAATAAATAAAAAAAACTCCCAAATATTTTTAAAAAGTATAAACGAATTCCAAATAAATTATTAAAAAAAAAAGTAAAAAAAAAAAAAGAAAAATCCTCCTCCTTTCTCCATCCCACGTGAATTTCTAGATAATAAAAACAAAAACACATTACTTCCCCCGCTCCCAACACTCATTATTCCACCGAACTCCATTTTCAATCAATTTTAACCTCAATAGTCTTGGGTTTCTTGGGTTCAGGAGGCTGCAATTTCTGAACAGTCAAAAGTCAAGATCCCATCTTGACAAACAACAGAAATTGCATCAGTATTTGCATTTTCAGGCAGCATAAATTTCCTCATAAATTTCCCAACTCTCCTCTCCATTCTCACATACTTTGCACCCTCTTTTTTCTCCTCTCTTTTCCTCTCCCCAGATATCAGCAGCACATTGTCTTCCTCCACCTGCACTTTAATGTCGTCGGACTTCAATCCCGGCATGTGGACAATGAATGCGTAAGAATTCGGGTACTCTTTGATGTCGGCCAGTGTTGCTGCCATGGCCTTGGCATCTTGGATATAGGATCTTGTTGGAGCATTCATGGACTTATTCTCGCCATCCTCAGTCGCATCCACCAGGTGATGCAGGGGGGTGTCGAATCCCATTAGCCTGAAATCTATTTTTCTTAAATTGTAAAACCTGTAATTTGGATGAATTCTTGATTGTGATAGTTGAGATGGCATTTGGTGGTGGTCAGTGGCGGATCCAGGATTTAAAGTGAGCACAGGCGGTCGTTGACTGCCTCAATAACGACCAATGTCATGATGTCAAATTACTTATATTATAGTTCAAAATGCAAGTGTGAGTGTAGGTTATCTATCAATCTAATAATGTTTAATGAGTAACAATTTGAAATTTGAATGGCAGTTTCAATTATTTACTTCCTTGTTTCGATTTGCTAATGGTTTCGATTTAATAGAAAATTGACAATCTCATTGTAAAGTTGAATTTTAGTTAAAAAAATTTAAAAACAAATGAGGAATATACTTATTACTTTATAAAAGATCATATAGAATTTCTTTACACTAAATGTCATAGTGGTCAAGCGTTTCATAATTTTAACGAGGATCACAGGTTTAAATATTTGAGAGTATAGTTGCAGTTAGTTCATTATTTTTCTTTTTGTCTTATTTAAATATGAGGATATATTTATCATTTCATAATTTTCCTTAAGAAATTGGATGGAATCGATGAAGATGATGATTTATGCAATAAAATGTGTAATTAGGGTGAAAATGTAAAAAAATATAAGGTGAAGATATTTTGCACAATGAACTTCACGTAAGGACGTTTAGTGTTAATGAGAATTTTACTTACATTGATTGATTAAGTCAGAATTTCCTCAACTAAGAGCAAGAAAAAAAAATTTCCTCACGCTCTTTTTGCACCACATCTGCATGTAAATCATTTTGTAACTCCATTATGTACAAGTACCATTATTCATTTTCTATATAAAAAAAGCCGAAATACCTAACTTTAAAATAAAGAACATAAAAGTAATATTATACATAAAGCAAACATAGCCTTTTGTATTTTTCGAACTCAGGAGGTCTAGCTATCCAATGAATACTCCAATGCATGTCAATACAAATTAACATAAATAATATCTTTAAATTAAGTTCGAAATGTCCCTACACCGTTGATTTATTGATTCCAAGGATGTGCAACGTTGGATTCAACTTATAGTTTTTTTCTTTATTTAGTTGAATGAATTATTGTCGATAGTTGTTGATGAGAGCATATACTATATATATCGAGTAGGCTCACAGAGAGTCTGCAAAACATATTGTTTCATTAGATAAAATTGAACCTAAAAATAGATAAATATCTTATAGGTATTCTTCTTAAGCTTCATGCACGCCTTCGCTGGTTAATTTCTCCTCGCTTTTACTCACATTGATTACTTGTCCAACTAATAAGCTTAGCAATCGTTCGTTTTTCATATTAGCATAGTAGGTGATTACTTAATTTATAAATCTTCATTCAAGCTTCTTGATGGTCCAATGTGACAACAAACATGTAATCGAAACTAATAGTCCCTGGAGGTTGAGCAGACAAAAATTTTCTATTGCCCCACACAACAAATTTGTAGATAAACAAGAATTTGGGCTTGAGAACCCTAAAAAACCTTGACAATTATCGAGTTCGATCTTATTCTGTATAAGATAGTGAGTATATACAATTAAAATCATCCGATACCTACAAATTATAATCAACAAAGTCTATAAACTAACACAAGTCCACTATGCTACAGCATATATACACTAAATTATGCATTCATCATTGATTAAAAAGAAAGTGGTCATAGGCTCGTAATTGTCAATTATCATTAGCCTAGTGATTACATTTTTTACGCTTACGTATCTTGTCTTCTCCACTTGTACTATTCTCTATTATTTCAACTTCATTAGGTGCCTTCAAAGGGACATCTCCATTAAAATCCAAATACAAGGATCTTTTCTTTTTACTACAATTTTTTCTCGTACAACTTGATTCCATTTTCTTGTCTCTTTACATGCAACATGAGAAAAATTTACTCAAAATTATTGGGAGAAAATTTTTTTGAACACAAAGTTTAATTACTCATTCCGTACCTTGCATCTTATTGAAGAAAAATAATAATACTTGTAATCCTTAATTTGTCTATTATAAATTTTACACGTAGATCCATTTTTGGTTTCTGTTTCGCCTCTTGTACATTTGTATTTAGATATAGAATTTGCTTGCCGTTGATTATGAAGGGATGAATATACGAAAAATCAAGAATTTTGTTATGTCCAAAAACAAGAGAGCAATTCTCAAAGAAGCCCTAAAAACCAGCCAAAAGATAATAAATTTTTTTTTTTAAGGAAGAAGATAAATTTCAAAATAATCTATAAATTTGAGAATAATCTTCGAGTTAAAATAAATCCTGTACTAGTAGAAAAGGATGGCCTCGATGTTCCTCCGACTCTGTACAACAAATTTCGCATAAGGATTTTCCTTTCTCTCTAACCATGATTTTTTTCTCGAAAAATTCGACATTTTGGTTCTCTTTCAGTAGAACACTGGAACTCCTGTTAATGTATGTATGTATGTATGCATAATGCATTATGTACGAATTTCTAGATTTTCAGGTGTTGGACGAAAGGCTGAGAAAAATTTGTTTTCCTAGGATTAGGAAAAACGTGATATTATCTGAATATAACACTTCTTTCCTTTTAGAATCAGGAATTAGTTGAGTTAAAATTATCTTAAGAAAGGTAATTTAATGTAATAAATTTTGGAATTTGCTTTAAAGATGAGAAAAAATTTGGTTAAGTATACAACTTGAAAAGTGACTTTGTGTCAACTTAGGTTAGATATTCGGACTTGATCCAATAGTCAAATTATAAATATAAATAAACTAACTTATTATAATCGTCGAGTAGATCGTCATGGTATGTTTGAAATCTCAAAATCACTTTCGGATGAATGAGAAATTGCAGTTCAAAAACTAAAAGAAAATAGGAAAAGCTGGCCAGATAGTTGCCTAATTTCATTGCTCGCATAGCGCTCGAGCAATGAGACTGTCGACTGTAGCTCTAGCGACAGACGAACGAGAGAGTTTTTGTTGAACATGTGTCAATGTTGCTCGAGCGAGAGGTCGGGGACAAGCTTGCGACAACAAATGATCATCCTTTCATGAATGTTGCCAAGTTTATGGCGTGATACTTCACTCACAACCTCTCATTTTCTATAAATAGGAGCCTTTAGACATCCATTATGCATCTCATATCATTTGCATTGAGCATTATATCAAAAACTCTTGCAAAAACTCTCCAAAAAATCATTCCAAAATCATCTTCTTGTAGAGGGAAAAATTTTGTTCGAGTTCGTAATTGCTTGTGGGTTAAAGTGCTTCTACCGCAAGTTGTATCCGTTATATCTTGTGAGACAATTGTCGTAAATCGTAAGTACTGTTGCGGTGCAATTTTGTCTCAAGAAAAAAGTGTTAATTACTTGTCTCGAATTTCATTATTCATATTTTCTTCATTTTCTTTCTTTCTTTTGCGTTTATAGTTTAATTACGCTGCTGCGAATTAAACTTAAATATTTCTTTGTCAAAACAATCATTTCACTGTACTATTTCGTTAACAATGAATAATTTTGGAAAATTGTTTGCTCAAGAGGGAAGGGTTAAAGCACTTAATCCATGCAAGAACGATTCAAAAATAAAGTTTTTGAATATTTTAGCCTATTCATGAAGTTGTTTCTTACAAATTTCTGAATTTCTTCAAATTACAGTATGCTCTAAAATTCTAAAACTTTTATTAAAGCTCACTGATCAGAGCATTTTGCCAACAGAGTATGAAGTAAAGCTAATTATTCATATCGACACAACCTTAAACATGCAATAATCGTAAAAATTATCACTTTTGCTGTGACGATTTACCTTTTCCAAGTTAATTCTTGGTTTAATATTTAAAATAATAAAAATTAAGATATTATATTCATGCAAAAATGAAGTATGATAATTTCTCTAGACAAAAAAAAAAAAGCTGAAATACGTAACTTACCAATAAATTATGCGTAAATCAAACATAGCCTTTTAACAAGATAATTATTAAATTAATTTATGTTGATCGAAGTTCCAAATGTCTCTACACCATAGATTCATGGACCCTAAGGAATTGATGTCGATACTGGTTTCATTGAACGCGCACAAACAAATTTGTAGATCAACAAGGATTTGGGCTTAACATTAAGAATCTCCACAATTGTCCAGTTCAATCTTATTCAGTATAAGACTGAATATAATATATAATTAAAATCAACAAAAAGAAGTCTCTAAACTAACAAAAGCCCGCTACCCTACTCTATATACTAAAGTATGCATTCATCGTTGATTAAAACAAAGTCTTCATAGGGTTCGATATTGTCAATTGTCAGTTCTTATGTACTGGTTAGATTGTTTAAAAGAAAGAAGCTCTATGAGGGATTCCTTTTCGACTTCTTTTACGGTTAAATCTCTTGTCTTCTCCACTCGTACTACTCTCTATTATTTCAACTTCATCAATTGCCCTCAAAGGGACATCTCCATTCAAATCCAAGTACAACGATCTCTTGCTACTACATTTTTCCTCGTACAACTTGATACTATTTTCGTGGCTCTTTACCTGCAACACAAAAAAAAGTTTACACTGAATCAGATTAAATTCTTTAAACAGTACAAAAAATTCAATGAATCCTCCCACATTTAGTACCTTGCAGCCTATTGAACAAAAATCATACTTGTAGTCCTTAATTTGACGATAGCAAATTTTACACATAGACCCGTTTTTCGGTTTCTGTTTCGTTTGTTGTACGTCTGTATTTAGATACACAATCTGCTTGCTATTGATTATGAAGGTTTGAATACCAGATATATCAAGTAGTTTTGTTATGTCAAAAAACAAGAGAGCAGGTCTCAAAGAAGCCCTAAAAACCTGCCAAAAGATAATAAAGAATTAAAAAAAAAACGACGACTTTGAAAATCATCCTCGACTTAAAATAAAAGAAATGTACTCGTAGAAAAGGATGGCATCGATGTTCCACAGATTCTGTACAACAATTTTCGCATAAGGCTTTTCCCATGCATTGGCAGCAAAAGAAAGTTTCATACTTGTTATGGTTATTTACAGAGCATTGATAATAAAATTCAGTCTTGAGCAATGGCCCTAACCATGGTGGAACCATGAATTCTTCTTTCTCTCTAACCATGATTTTATTCTTGAAAAAACTTGACATTTTTGGTTCTCCAAACGGGAAATTTTCTCTCTCTCTCTCTCTCTCTCTCTCCATGAAACTCGACATTATGCAGGAATTTATAGATTTTCAGGTATTGGAAGACAGCCTCAGAAAACGTGTCTTTTTAGGATTAGGAAAAAGAATTTTGAAGTCAGTTGGATTATGGTAATATTTCCTGAATATAACACTGCTTCCCTTTTAGAACAAGAATTCAGTCTTGAGCCGGAATTATCTGAAGTTAGAATATAAGAGAGAGATAATTTAATGTAATGAATAAATTTGGTAAATTATTTTCTCCAAGAACAATTCAAAATTAAAGTTTTAGAATATTTTAGCCAATTGATCTTACAAATTTCTGAACGTTTTGGAGTTTTTTAAACGAAGTGCTTGTGTTTTAGGAGTTGTGTTACTTACGTACCAACTATCAAGGAACAAATTTTAGGTTATTTAGAAGTCTAATGTATCCTTTTCTCTTGGATTCATGACAATTAGAATAATATTCTAAATTCTTTTAGATTATATGCAGTAAGCCCTATAAAATGCGTTGATAAAAAGTAAATGAAAATTGTAAATTTTAAAGAACACATGGATAAAAGTTATGTCAGACCAACTTATAATTTTAAAAATGTTTGCCAAAATTGAATCTGCAGGGAACCTTCTCCACATCGTTTTATTATTTATCATTTATTACGGATATCATAGCTTGGGATGCCATTCGCGATGTCTAGCTCAGAAAATGACCCGTACGACTGTGTGATCCGAAAAACAAATATTAAATAACATAGTAAAATCAATACTAATGTACAAGCAAGATACCTATTCCATTCTAGAATTTTATCATGGGAAGTTCAATATTGAACCTTTTAATCAAGCACGCACACTATCAATCAAGCTGGGCATACCATACCCCTTGAATCTTCACATCCTTAGGAGCCTTTGATCCTAAATCAGTATCAGATGGCTGAATGCTCTCAAATACTCCAATTACTTCACCAGTCTCAGGCTTGCTTTTGGTAACACTTAATGTAATCTTTCCTGTTGAAGATGAAACATTCTTGATGTTCTCCTTCTCGAGCTCCTCCTCGTCTCCCCTGTTTAACATGATGCAATCCTATTACTCAATTTTAATGAAAACGAGAATATGAAGTGTAAAACTCTTAACTATAAATCCCTAAACAATAGAAAATATCGACTAGGTTTGACTCGTCGTTAGGAAACTATTCTTACTAAAGAAACATAAATTACAATAACATCTAACCTTCCTCCAGCAGGCAGTGCAACGGCATTATCATAACCAGTAGATCCACCACGTCCCTTTGGGTCAAGAAACGACGAACCCCGGTATGATGGCACGAGGAATTCCCCACTGAAACTATCTGGCTTGCCGGATGCCACAAGCTGTTTGATGGTGAAAAGAAACGGCACGCGCTCACCCCCGGGAAGCTGTACAGTAACTGCAGCATAGTCAATTCCATCTTTCTCCTCAAACTTGACAGTTCCATCCTGTGAAACCTCAAAGGGTCCTTCAATCTCATCAAGGGTGTAGGTTAAACGGGTCATCAGCTTTGTTTTTTGGAATTCGGGTGGGGCATTCTTGTTTACACCATCTGCTTTGACAGTGAATGATGTTGGCTCTAAGCAGAATTTCTTGGCATTATATTTTCCTGCTTTGAAGGTAAAACTGTCAACACCTCCATCAATGGTTGGGCACTGGTTAGCAGTTCCAGTTCCCTTCACTTCTAGATAGGTCTTGCTTTGAATTTCATCATAAGTTAGCCGTTTTGGAACTCCTTCAGCGTTTGCTCCCTAAAAAAATAAATTCGATTCCACGTGAGAGGACATGTTAAAGACTAAACATATAAACACGTCCATTGTCCCCTATTGAATTTCAACAAAGGGTGATGTCCCTTTGTGGAACACTTTCTCAGTATCCAAGCTCTTGAGTTTTTCTTGATATTATCTCCCTTCAAATTAGAGCATGCTCTAAAATTCTAAAACTACTTATTAAAGCTCACTGATCAGTGCATTTCGCCTAATTAGTACTTAAATTGTCCATATCCACTACAACCTTAAAAGTGCAATAAATGTAAAAATCTATCACTTTCAAGAAAGAATAACACATAGTAGCAACAAATAAAACGCGGGATCCATACCGAAACGACGAGTGCAGAAGTGGCAAGAGCAAAGCCAGCAATCTTAGCAGCATCAGTACACTTCTGAGCCAATTCCTTAATATCAGCCTGAAGAGAGCAAGTGAGCCTTTCTCCGCTCTGTTTGACGCCAAATGCCTTTGCAACACCATGAACAGGCCTCAATTGGAGGCTGCTTCTGGTGGAGCCACCAACCCTGGTTGGCTGCATGAAAGTGGCAGCTGCTTGTAGTGAAGTAGCCATTTTGTTTTTGCTTTGTTTTTTATTATCTTGTTCCTTATTACAAAGGAGTAGCAAATTATTTTTGTGGCTTTGGTGTAAGATATGAACTAGGATAAGGGTCTTCTTTCAATGGTTGATTTGTGTTAGTACTACTGTTTTAGCAATCTTGGAATCAATTTTGTTTTATCCTAATAATTCTTTAGATTTTGAGTTTCAATTGATTTTTCGTTAATAAAAAGGCCCGAATCAAACCGATTATACCCAGATTAATTGTGAGTTTGGATTAAGTCAAATCATTTTTCAAATACGATGGCTAGTTTAAAAATATATTTTGTACGGGGTAAACACTGTTTTCCAAATACGAGGACCAACTTGACTTCAGACTCGTCAATCTTCATAATTGAAAAAAAAAAAATGAATATTTTTTGAAAAATATAGAAGATAAATTAAAATTAAAATTAAAATTTTAAAGTTTAAATAACAAAATCATATTAGAACTTAATTAGAAAAAAAAACAATTGTTTGGTCAAAACTAAAAGAGATTAACGTTTAGCTTTTAATTTTTCATTAATCAAGCCAATAGTGGGGTCTCATGTGCCTTCAAGATAGGCAATCAAGATGGAAACGACTTGTTCATCATGATGGACCAACCTATAAATCAGCCCAAACCAACCCAATTTGACATTATATTCTCAAAATCCAGAATTAATAAATTTTGATTTAAATTTTTTTCTTCGTGATTAATAAAAAGTTTTACCTGTAAAATCTTCACTTAATTTTCATGGTACTCAACTTTGGATTTTACTCTCAAACTGACCCACAAACATCCAAAACTGATCAAATTGGTCCCGATCGGATTTTTTTTTTTTTTTTTTTTCCAAGTTTCTTAGTAATGAAAAGATAGTGAAAAGAATTATAGGTATGGGTATATCACTTCTCTTTATGGGAACATTAAAAATAAAGTTCTCAATTAATTTTATCTTTTCTGCGATTGCACCTTCTGTTATCCTATCCTATCCTATCCAGCTGCAAAATCCAAAAACATTCCCAAAAATTCAGATTCAGTAATAACTCATTCAATAAAAATTAAGAAAAATTGTATTCGGCATCTTTATGCCCCCAAACCATACAAATAAAAAAATGAATTTAATTTCGTGATTCTCTCAGACAAATGCCTCCATTCATCGTCATGATTTTAGAAAGAACTGATTTCGATGAGCCAGAAACACAAAAAATCAAATCGCAAGTTCGATATAAAAAGATTAGGAAGAAGCAATAATTTAAAATGAATTAGAGAGAGAAAGTATTACATACATGAAATCCAAATCGCAGGTATTATGATTTTGATAGTTCAATATTCTACCAAAATAAATAATAATAAAATATTTGAGTTTTAAAATAAAAATAAAATATTTACTTAGAATTTAAATTTTTTTATTTTTAAGTAAATTTTATAGTTACAAGCTAATTTTGTAATTTTAAATGATTTTTACACATAAGTAAAATTTTTATTTAAAAATACTATTTTTACATTTTATAAGTGAATTTTTGTCTTATTAGTAGTAATTTTACTTTATATTTTTTGAAACAAAAAAAGGTGAATTTTTATCTTATAGATAATTTTTACCTATAAACAATTTTTTTATTTATAAAATAATTTGTTTTAATTATAAATAGAGTTTTTAGTTAATATATTTTTATTTACTGGTTAATTTTGACAAAATAGGTGAGTTAAAGATAATTATTCAATATAATTATATGAGAATTTGAGAAACGACAAATACTTACCGAATTATCGACTTTGGGTAAAACTACTCAAAATCAATGCCCAAAAACACCCAATAAGTACCTTTTTTTCCCTACCTCTCATACACGGTGCCAAAAAAATAAATAAAAAATCTAACCTCCTAGACAAGAATTTTTGCTAGGATTTGTTGTTTTTGAAATGACTATCATGCCACTCCGTATCCAGTCTTGACTTATGCGTATCCATCCAGTACCCCAAAAAGGTCCAACCCAATCAACCATTACATACCCTGTGTGGTGTGATTTAAAAAATTGATAAAATTAAAATCAAAGACAACAAATAACATTAACCGTACATTTCAGGAAACTCATGATTCAAAATCAGAATTTTAGCTACCGAACAGGAGCGTGGTATATGCGCACGGGCCATGGGGCCGCTCAAGCCTAGGGACAAGCATAATTTCCATCACCAACTAGCCAGTTTAGTTCAATTCGATTGCATGGCCAAGTCTCAAGCTTTTAAAAATAATTTTTTGTACATGTAACTGCTTAATTTAGAAATGCACTTACTGCAATATTTACACTGTACGTCAGTACCAAACAAGCCATAATTGTCTTCAAACATCACAGCAATATCATATTGCAAGATTAATTATATTTTGGGATACTAGGTTCATGCTATAAGTACAGAAAATATTTGTCAGACAACACATGACGGATTGATTGAAAAAAAAAATCCAATCAACTATGGCAAAATCACATTGCAAGATTAATTATATTTTGGGATACTAGGTTCATGCTACAAGTACAGAAAATTTTGACAAAATGCTTTGTCAGACAACACATGACGGATTGATTGAAAAAAAAAAAAAAAATCCAATCAACTATGGCAAAATCACATTGCAAGATTAATTATATTTTGGGATACTAAGTTCATGCTACAAGTACAAAATTTTTTGACAAAATGCTTTGTCAGACAACACATGACGGATTGATTGAAAAAAAAAATAAAAAATCCAATCAACTATGGCAAAATCACATTGCAAGATTAATTATATTTTGGGATACTAGGTTCAGGCTACAAGTATAGAAAATTTTGACAAAATGCTTTGTCAGACAACACATGACGGATTGATTGAAAAAAAAAAAAAAAATCCAATCAACTATGGCCACGTCAGAGTCGGTAGGAATTTTCTCAAGAATTCCCCATGGCCCTTTCCTACTAAGTTTTTCTTCCCGGACAAGACAAGAAATAACACACGCGCGCGCACACAAAAGAAAAGGGGGGGGGACATTGAATATTTGTGATGAAACATTATTCAAAGTGGACAAATGTTCCTTACTAACACGATAAGAGGTCGAAGTCTGGTTGACGTAGAATCTAGGATGCATCAGACAAAATGGATTACCAGAGCCCATATGGGATACACCAACAAGAGAATAATTCCGACTGTGTTTGAAATGCCACGGCTTTGTGTGAAGGAGTTACGGAATCCACCAGATGCTCGAATGTGTTCTTGTAGAAGATAACAACCAATGACAAGACATATAGCAACGCCAACCAAGCCATCTCTAAGAGTATGAGCAAAGAAATTTGGAGCAACCACCAGAAGAAGAATCAAAGCACCAGGCATCTCTAGCCAATCTGTAACCGTATATAAAATCAGTTATCAAGAATATAATTTAAAAAACGGTTGTAGACAGTATTGAATAGTATAATGGTAATTGTCTTCTTCAATCATCAGAGATTACGTGAAGAATGTGATCCGAATTGCATGAATTTATTTGTGCATAATCTAAAAAATTTCTTGACTAGATAACGGATACAAAGATGCACCATCAAAAGGAGAAGGGCGTAAACTAAAAAACTTGGGTTCCTTGATGTCTTGTTTGATAAGGTGGCCTATAGAGTACTCAACATTATTAAAGAAGAAAACGAAAACCAAGTCTTGTCCATTCTGAACACGCTCTTAGCTTTTCTGTTGAACACAAAGCAGTGATGACGAAGTAAAAATAATCAACGGGAACAAGAAGCTGTTAACGGACAGTAAAACTGAATCTCACGAGTTTTAAAACTTCAGAAGATAATACGAGTTTACCTGGGAAATGCCTGGGAAAGAAAAGCCTTAAAACAACTGCAATGATTGCAACCCATTTTCCAACCTCTCCCCTACACCACAATGCCAATCAGAAAAATGATTTTGCTCAAGAAAAGGCTAGTCGAACAGTATCCAGGTAGAGACCAACACCTTAAAAAGTTGAACAATATGGAAGGAAAACTAAAGAAAATATAAGGAATTAGGAGTGCAGTCAGCATGTTTGTCTTCCAGTTCGTCCGGTCCAAGATCAATAAATAACTGCAGTAAACACATAATTTTCCAACTAACATTAGTAATCCATTTAAGTGTTGAAGACGATTGATAAAGGTAATCAGTAGGGAAGAAGTGATTGAATTATACATATAAAGTGTAGAGTGAAATTTTTACGTAGACATTACAATCAGCAAAAAGAGTTCTGAATGTTGAATAACTGCAAGTATCTGAGTTAGAATCACAAACAAGTAAAAGGGAAAGAATCAATTGAGTTTTAATATATGAAACTTTTAGATGCTAATTCGTCGTTCAGTGAAGAAATATTATTTTCTAGATTGTGTTACTATTTTCAACAGTTATATCTACTCAAAACTGGTCCAGATATTGTGCACATTTCAAGTATTGATTAAAGAAACTGTAAGAAAAGTACTTTGACACATGAGGATCACCTTTCACGATATGTTACCGTTCATTTTTATATAGATCACACGGATTCAACTCTTATATTATTTAAATTACATATTTGATTAGGAAGTCATAATCTATTGTAACGACCAGACTATGTATAGAGAGGATTCAGCATTTTATTAGAGGCTATCAACATGATCTTTCGTCAAGAGAGATGCTGAAAGATTTCCACCATTGTTACTGAAAATGGCTTTTCCACGTTAAGCAGGATTTTTCCATGAGTGTTAACACCTAACATTCTTTATGTTAGGATTGGACCACAATCATAACAATACACTCAATGCTTGAATTTGTTCCCTGAATTTATGGAAATGGAATATAGGTAGTTAGACACATGTCACAATCTAGTAGGATGATGAAGTATATTCTTCTTCATTTTGTTGTAACAAATCATCATCCATAATCTGTATAAATACCACCTGAATGGCATGATAATGTAACCTTCTTTAGCAATATTCAGTCTTAATTTTTTACTTGGTATCAGAGCCTAAAAATGGCCAACGCCGAACCAGGTAACCCAGCCATTTCCACTGAGCTGAATACCACAGCTTCTACACAAACCGGAATGAATCAGGTTTCTCCATTTTGGTTGAATCTCACACAGACTCCATCTGTGAAACTGGACAAGGATAACTCCTTACTATGGCAAAACGTGATAATGCCAATAGTTAGAGGTCACCATCTTGAAGAATATCTGCTAGGAACAAATCCATGTCCCCCAGAGTTCATAGCAACTCAAACTGCAATAGGGGAAGGTGGATCTGTCGAGATGTCCCAAAATTATGAGTACAGCAAGTGGATCTCTATTGACCAGTTGCTTATGGGAAGGTTGTACTTCTCCATGACGCCTGAGAGTCATGGGAAGCACCAGTTCTAGCAAGCTTTGGAATGCCATTAAAGAAGCTATGGCATACTAAATAGATCAAGAGTGACATTTCTCACTGGTGAATTGCAAAGGACTAGGAAGGGATCCATGTCCATGGACCAGTACCTTGCAAGTGTCAAATAGCTAGTAGATAATTTGCAAATTGCTGGGAAGGCAATAGATCACAGTGATTTGGTAACACAAGTTCTTGCTGGGCTAGATGAAGAGTATACACCAATTGTTCAGATCAACAGCAAAGATGAAATTTCCTGGCATGAACTCTCATCTGCACTTATGACATTTGAGAGCAGGCTTGAGTACCTCATTCAACTAAGAAAATAGGCCATCTATCATATCCTGTATTGAGTCGAGTTTTAAAGTCATGTAATAAAATTATCAAAGCTAATGAAATCCAAAAGTTCTGTGAAGCTTGTCAACTGGGAAAACTCCTTGCATTACCCTTTAACAATTCCATTTCACATGCACTAAATCCTCTAGACTTGGTATACAGTGATGTGTGGGGACCTACACCTAAGAGTTCTACCTGTGATTTTAGGTACTATATCTTGTTTGTGGATGACTATAGCAGATACTCCTGGATCTATCCTATGAGACAAAAATCATAAGCCTTAGGTACCTTCGTTCAATTCAAACAAATGGTGGAAACCAAATTTGAAACTTGAAAGGTAAATAAAAGTTCTACAATCAGACTGGGGGGTGAGTATAGAAATTTTAACCAAGTTGCTTCAAAATCAGGCATTGAACTGAGGTATTCTTGTCCACATAAATCAGCACAAAATGGGAGAGCAGAGAGAAAACATAGACATGTCACTGAAATTGGACTGACATTGTTAGCTCAAGCTCATATGCCACTCCATTACTGGTGGGAATCCTTCACAACAGCCACCTATCTAATTAATAGGCTACCTACTCCTGTGTTCTCCAGCAAAAATCACCATATCAGACCCTTTACAAGAAGGACTTTGACTACAAAACACTAAGAACCTTTGGCTGTGCCTATTACCCCTATCTTAGACCATATTAGAAATAGAAGTTTGATTTCCACTCACAAAGGTGTGTTTTCCTTAGCTATAGTCCCTCGCATAAAGGATATAGGTCCTCGGCCAAACAGATAGAATATACATCTCAAGACATGTGGTGTTTAATGAGAAAGAATTCCCATTTAAATCTGGCTTCCTTAATAACCACACACAACCTCATGTCACCACAATAGTCAGTATCCTCTTCCATTTGAAAAAGAGTCCAGACATATATCTCCCTCTCAAACTGCAGCTAATATAGTTCAACCGAGTATAGCCCTTGCTACAGGTTACTTCAGCAGGAACTTAAACCATGAGGATGATATGAATGAGGGTAATTTTGAGATTGATCAAGCTTTATCAGATGAAAATGAGTTCAGTGAACTGGTTGATACTGGTACAATAGCAACTAATGGTGAAGAAAATGTTGGTAGTGAGAAAAATATGCATACTGGTCATCATATGGTTACAAGGAGCAAGGCAGGGATCTTCAAACCAAAGGTGTACGTTAGTCAGAGGAACTGATTGGCTGTGAACCACAAAATGTAAATGAGGCTTTATCAAGCATTAACTAGAGAAAGGCAATGCAAGAAGAATATAATGCACTAATGAAAAATAAAACTTAGAAGCTGGCACCTCCAGAGCCTCGAAGAAAGGTGATTGGTAGTAAATGGGTATTCAAGCTAAAGTGTGATAGAGAAGGAAAGGTTCAAAGGTACAAGGCAAGGCTTGTTGACAAGGGTTCTTGCACACACCTGGAATAGACTTCAGAGAAGCTTTTATTCCTGTTATTAAACCTTCAACTCTGAAAATCACACTTGCAATTACTGTTTCTAAAGACTGGGACATAAGACAAGTGGATGTAAATAATGCTTTTCTGAATGGAAGGTTGGAGAAGACAGTTTACATGGAGCAACCACAAGGTATAAGTTGAAGGACACTCTCTTGCAGTGGAAGTTCAAAATGGATAAAGATCAGATTCTGTTTACGTCTATGTAGATGACATCATAATCACCGGTAGTAACAGACAGTAATTACAGGACTTTATTGACAAACTAAATGAATGCTTTGCTGTCAAGGATATGGGAGGACTCAGTCAATTTTTGGGAATTGAAGTACACAGAGACATAACTAGTTTATACATCACTCAGAAGAAGTACTTAACTGATTTACTCAAGAAGTTCAACTATGAAAATCCGAAGCCAAGTAGGACTCCTATGTCAGTAGGAAAGCAAATTTCGAAAAATGAAGGCAAAGATATGAGTGATCCAACACTCTATAGAAGTGCAGTGGGTGCACTTCAATATTTAACACACACACGACCTGACATTACCTATTCTGTAAACAAGCTAAGTTAGTTTCTCCAAGCACCCACAGATGCACACTGGAAGTTGCTTAACGAGTCTTCATATATTTACAAAGCTCACACAACTATGGCTTGGTTATTCGGAAAAGTGAAAACTTGAACATAGTCACCGTTGCTGATGCTGATTGGGCATGCCCAAATGACAGGCGTTCCACTGCTGGCTATTGCGTGTATCTTGGTGACAGCCTGATATCATGGTGCTCGAAGAAGCAACATGTTGTTGCAAGGTCAAGCACGGAAGCTGAATACAGGGCCTTGGCTCACTGTGCGTCTGAGATTGCTTGGATCATCTCTTTGCTCAAAGAAATTGGTGTATCACAGGAATCAACTCCCAAAATATGGTGTGACAACTTGAGTGCAGGAGCACTAGCTCCCAATCCCGTGTATCATGCAAGAACATAACACATTGAGTTGGATGTTCACTTTGTAAGAGATAAGGTGCTCAAGAAAGAATTGGAAATCCAATATGTTCCATCATCTGTTCAGATAGCAGACCTATTGACAAAACCGCTTGGACACTCCAGGTTTGCATTCCTCAGAGACAAGCTTGGAGTCTTTGAAAGACACTCCACCTTGAGAGGGGGGCGTTAGGATTGTACCACAATCATAAAAATACACTCAGTGCTTGAATTTGTTCCCTGAATTTATGGAAATGGAATATAGGTAGTTAGACACCTGTCACATTCTAGTAGGATGATGGAGTATATTCTTCTTCATTTTGACCACAATCATAAAAATACACTCAGTGCCTGAATTTGTTCCCTAAATTTATGGAAATGGAATATAGGTAGTTAGACACCTGTCACATTCTAGTAGGATGATGGAGTATATTCTTCTTCATTTTGTTGTAACTAATCATCATCCATAATCTGTATAAATACCACCTGAATGGAATGATAATGTAGCCCTCTTTAGCAATATTCAGTCTTAATTTTTTACTCTTTATGTACCCATTGTACTCTGTGCCACCATCAGACATTCAGAACACCATACTACTTACATATAATTGTTATATACTCTTCAATTCTTTATCGTACTCTCATTTCCAAGTCTTTCATGGGAGTAATCCTCAATTTACATTGTAAAATCCTCAAGTGAACAACAGGTTAGAAAATGTTATGACTAAAGAATTGTGATTTACCAGTCAAAATAAGATCTAACAGTATGAATAATAATTTACCACCTCCAGACATTAACTTAGCAAACTGTGAAAAAGAAGCCAAATGGTAACTCGTTCATTAAGGACTTGTTTGGTACACCATATTGGACACAATTAGACGAGATTTGAAATTTTTTTTCATGCTTAATACTGTCAATACTGCACTGCCTATCTTACCCAACAAGCTATAAATGTAAGAATTTATCAAGTTTTAAACATGACTCGCCAAAACTACAATTGGCCCTGTAAATGCCAATAGATCAAATTTCACAATTTTCATACAAGTCCAATTATACATCATCAAAGTCAACAAAACTCCATAGTATCAAACTTGAATAAACCCACCTTTATCTTCAGTCTTATTAGCCACTAAATGGAAAATCATTATTTTCCAGGGCTTAATCCCAAACAGCGAATAAATGTCAAGCAGTCAATTCGAGAAATATATATTATTATATATACAAACGCGCACAAACAACATATACTATAACAAGATTCGAATAAAAAGCTCACATGGCAGCAAAAGAGGAAACCCATTTGAGAAAAGAAGTCCCAAATCCTAGCCCACCCAATTTTGCAGCATGACTGATGAGTTTCTTGGCAGCCATTTTCAGTTCGTTGAAATCTTCATTCAGCAATTCTTGATCAGTTTTCATGGCCAAATAATCCATCCTCCCCATTACTTGATGTTCTTCTTTTTCTTTCTACTTATCAGATCTGAATTACAAATCAAAACTCAAAAAAAAAATCAAACTGTAATGGTTGAAAACATAGTCTGGAGGTGTTTTTGTGAGCATATATTCACATGGCTTTTGAAAAAATTCAATAATTAGGGAAAGTGGGCCAGCAGGTTTTTGGATTAGGGTCCAAAAAAAGTTAAGAGGGTTAACGGATCCAACTGTATTCCTCTGTGTATCTGACTGTATACGTACTAGAGGAAAAGATTAATACACTTCAAAAGGATGGCATGCTGACTAAAGTCAAATTTATCTCGAGGAAATTGAACCTCATGGCACTTTTAAATTTGTTATTTTCAAAAATTTTGCATTTTAATAATATTTTCAAAAATATCACTTTTGAACTTTTTTTTTATCCCTACAAACAATTTAAATCTCATATGTGTCTAATTAATATTGATTTGACAAAATGGTACAAAATCTATATCCATATTTATATCACTTTCCACCACTTTTTTTCTCTTGCTCCTCTCTCTCTCTCTTTCTTCTCTCTCTCACGCCTCCATCTCGATTTTTCGAAAAAAATTCTTAAAAGTTTCTACTGTTTTAGAAATTGGTTCAACAAATGCAAAGAAATCTTCATAAATCTCGATTTGAGGTAACTTGCAAACTCTGATCGATTTCTGGGATTTTGTTTGCAAATCGAGGCTGGACCTTCATTTGGATCAATCCAAACTCAACTTGTTAATCCTTTTTGCTATAGCCTATTGCCATAGATCATATCTTGAAATATTTTGTGTGATATTTTTTTGTTCATTTTTTTCTTCTATTAGGGCTTTATTGTGGATGGAAAATTGTGGTGCATCATATTGATAAAAATACATGTATTCCTACTGATAACTTCTGTTCTTCAACCGCTGTGGACAACCGCAGACATTTTTTTTTTAAGAGAAGAATGGATAAATAAGTGGATTTAAATATATTCTAACTCCTTGTGTCTTTCATAAAGATGGAATCTGCTTTTCAATTTGTATGAATTTTAATGTTTCAAATACTTCATATTTTAAAAGAAATTTTTTTTCGCATATCTTTCATTGTACTCTTTGAAGTGCATCATATACTCCATATTGCAAAAGTATGTATTCAATCAACACATCCAATTTTCATATACCCCCTATTGATCACAATATTTGCTTGATATGTCAAGAATCATATGAAGGTTGTGAATGATCGATAAAGGATTCGTCACTCTTAGATAGTAAGAGATTATGATCTATATTTTATCAAATTAAGTTAATAATGAAATCATTGACCAAGGTGAACTCATAAGTCGAAAATGAGTTTTTGACTTATGTTGACTTAATAGTGGAATAAAAGAAATGATCGATAAAAGAGATGACACATATCCATATCTCGTAATTGATCGGATCATATGACGAAAGGATTATAGTTTCACGGTAAACGAACAATTTTAGTTTTGTCACATCGCGTCATATTTTCCGCCACATGTATTTCTCGACACATTGCAAGATATCAATTTGGGACAACGAATGTGAATTAGTGATAAATTAACTGGGGATATTTTAATTTATCGGCTTTAATTAGATCAAAATAATATTTCACGTCGTTAAGTATCGTGATTGAGTATCTAATGGGCCACACACAAAAGAGAACTAGAAGAATGAGATTTGTCAATTAATTAATTGAAAAGTGTTGGGTAATTAATTAATTGGTTTGCTTATTAAAAGGCCAGAATTAATTAATTCATGGACCAGATTTAATTAATTTGATTAATTAAATATTTGACTGGGTTAGGTTTAAAAGACAGGCCAAACCCGCTTAAACTTATATTAATAGGCTGTTAGGGTTTGAAAATTGTATGGAATAATTCATTATTCTTGCTAGCACAAGTAAAGAAAATCGTAGCCGTCATTCTTGTTCTTTGTGTGGATCACCATTGGAGGCTGGAAAATTGGACAGCTTGGATTGCATATCGTGATCATTGAAGTTCAAAAAAAAGCAAAGGAGTTTGTGGAATTGATCGAATGTATTAATTATATCACAGTTTCTATCTAAACAAAAAAAAAAGATCATTGTATGAGAATTGAAATTGTTTTATTTTCCGATGCGCATGATTAAGTAGATTCCGAACAGTGGTATCAAAGCTCACTTTGTGTTTGTTAGAAATTGTTTTAGGTTATGAATCATTCAAAAGTTGAATGTTCATATTGTTTCTTGAATCTAGTAATTAGAAAATTATTTTTCATCTTCAAAAATCTGTTTTGAGAAGAAAAATATTTTTTTAATTCTTTTGGATCTAAAAAATAACGTGGGTCCACCGGCCATGGCGGCTTCGCTGCCCTGAAGCAACAGCGACATCCCTGCTGCATGGAAATAGCAGCAGCGGCGCCCGACAATGCTGCATCGTGGAGTCGCAAAATCGCTAAAGAATAAAAAAAAATTAGGGTTTTCAGAAAACGGGTGCAGGCGGGGGCCTCCACTGCAATTTGTGAAATTGTAGAGCCATGTCTACAATTATGTAAAAAAGGGTCATTTTGCAATTTTTAAATAAAGGACCGTTATGCAATTAAGTTAATTGATTGACTTGCTTTTAATTTTAAATCTGGGTCAAATTGCAATTTTCAAAAGGTAATTTTGAATTTAAATATAAAAATAGTTTTAGATTTGGTTTTTAAATGGGTTTGACCTAAAATTTCGACTTTGACACAAATTTAAATTTTATTTAAAATTGAGGACTTTTATATTTTTGTTAAAATTAGTTTTAACTTAAATATTAATTTTTTTTACCATAAATTGAATTTTATTTTATTTAGAAATTTTATCATAAACTAAAATATTAATTCAATTGTGATTAGAGTTTGACTCTAATTTTATATTTAATTAAAATTTGATTTTAATCAAATTGTCCCACCCTAATATTGTATTTAATTAAAATTTGATTTTAGTTAAATAGTTTCGCCCTATCTTTTTGGAATTAGAATTGGACTCTAATTTGATATTTAATTAAAATTTGATTTTAATTATATTGACCCACTAATTAATTTAATTGATTAATTAATTAATTCATTAATTTTTCCATTTGTCTAAATGAGTTTAGATGATAACTATTGCTAGATTCTTGAAATATGTTAATGTATAATATTAGATATTATATATGATTGTCGTTATATGATGAATGTTTAATTAATGGATGATTATGGACTCGACCATGTTAATATGTTGAATGGTTAATTTTATTCTTATCGTTTTATGGGCCTGCGAGCTCTTAATTTATATTGGACATGCGAATCCGTTATTATTATTATTATTATTATTATTATTATTATTTTGGGCCTGCGTGTCCAATATTATCCCGATATGTGTGCCAACTAGTATGGGGCACAGGTCATAGCCGGACTGATGAAAGATGCAAGAGAAAAGGAAACCATGGAGATGTGCATTGATATTAATTCAATGCAATAGCCCCCTAGGTAATGACCAACTAATCTTCCTTTTGCCTCAGGAAGACTAGATGGAATTATAGTC
>CAIGRP010107683.1:0-13502 GCA_903798385.1 Fraxinus cuspidata | reverse complement strand
CAAAGATAAACATGCTTTTTACTTATCTATTTTAGTTTCATGATTTTAGAAGTTTGAGATACATGTATTGCTAATTAATATGTACCTAGTGAAGTGTGGTTCATGTATTAGAATTAAATCCAGGGGCGGACTTATGTGATAGGAAGTCCTATAAATATCTATGTAATCTTGAGTTGAAAATAAGTCCACAATTGAAAAGAAAATCATTTCCTTCTCATTTGAGTTTTTCCTCCTCCTAAGTCCACTTCCACTTTTACTCTACAAACACCGCTTTTTCTAACCGTCCTGCTCTCACCATCCACCCCATAAGTACCCACCCTTTCTATATATATGTGTGAATGTGCGCTTAGAAGCCTTTAAATAATCATTTCTGGTCTTGATTGTTGTTTAAAAGTGGTTATATTTTTCTAGGATCATAGTTTTATATTTTCATAATTTGACATTTGATAACTTGCGCACTAATATTATGAAAGTGATTGTGTAATGACGTGTGGTGGGTGTGTATTGAGGCTCGGGATTTTACTCTTTTCATTTGAAGAAGTCAATCTTTGAATACAAATCTGGGTTGAGCTTAATAGCTCCGATATCTTAAAAAGGTCAATTAAGATTATTAGTCCAAATCTTATATATTTTTAGTATTTTTAAACTTGACCAAAATGAATTTTTACCCTTAAGTGTGCATTTGTCACTTTTATTTATCCCAGTTCATTCTCACTTTCTATCTTTCAGAGAAATGTGTAGATATAACACACTGTACAACATTCTGAGCGGTTGTTTGTGAATTGTACCTTGCTTGACATTTGGGATGCTGAAAATCTTTAGGTAGTGTAAATTTTCATTGCAATGAAAGAATTGTTTACTAAATTTTTATTTTTACTTTTTATTTTTTTCTCAGTGTTAGACTGAAATGCATCATGCGAGGGAACATTACATCAGACTAATATGTTTATACGTTATTGGTTAGTATTATGAACCAACCCGATATCAATTATGCTTTGATATCACTTGTTGAGAAATCGACCAAATAATTAAAGACGAAAAATATGGATAATATGAAATTTAATGGATCCCACAACAATCAAGATAATTGTGGAATATGAGAATTTATTATATCAAGAAACAAACAATTGTCTTATAAGATTTGATCATCTCAATCTAATCTAAACAATTCTTTCTTATTTCTAATGTATGAAACAATGATCTAATTATTATAATATCTCTTGAGTTTTGCCTTTTTTCCCTTTATTAAGTGTCTATACTTTGTGGAGTATTTATAGAAACCAATCTCTTATTTGAGGAGTTCAAGAAGAAGAAGTCCTTAATTCAGTTAAACTCTCAAAACACCATGAAATTTTATTTCTAATCAAACAGGACTTCAAACCAAGATTAAACAAGCTTCCTTCATGCTACAAACTTCTAAATCACATAGAATTTTTGTCACAAACCTAACAAACTCCATCTTGATACAAATTCCATAACAAGGAATTAAATCTCCACTCTTCAAGTCATTCTCCAACTCTTTCACCATGTTCCAATCGGACACCCCATACCATCGTCGGACTCGCCATACCCTTTCGGGCATACTTAGCAACTATGAACTACATCCAAGCCTTGTATACCAGCAGAACTACCTTTCACGCCATCCTTGCTTGAATTATCCCGTTCACTTCCAGCTCCAGCAGAGTCAATGAACCTACTTGAACCACCACAAGCAACCTCAGCTCCACCTGAGATGTCAAACCTGCTCAAATCACCATGAGCAACATGATCAACAAGATCACAACCAGCTCCACCTAAGTTACTAGAAATTTTCCCAAATTATTGTCCAAATGACCATGAACAACCCGATCACAACCAACTCATGAAATTTTATTTCTAATCAAATAGGACTTCAAACCAAGATTAAACAAGCTTCCTTCATACTACAAACTTCTAAATCACATAGAATTTTTGTCACAAACCTAACAAACTCCATCTTGATACAAACTCCATAACAAGGAATTAAATCTCCACTCTTCAAGTCATTCTCCAACTCTTTCACCATGTTCCAATCGGACACCCCATACCATCGTCGGACTCGCCATCCCCTTTCGGGCATACTTAGCAACTATGAACTACATCCAAGCCTTGTATACCAGCAGAACTACCTTTCACGCCATCCTTGCTTGAATTATCCCCTTCACTTCCAGCTCCAGCAGAGTCAATGAACCTACTTGAACCACCACAAGCAACCTCAGCTCCACCTGAATTGTCAAACCTGCTCAAATCACCATGAGCAACATGATCAACAAGATCACAACCAGCTCCACCTAAGTTACTAGAAATTTTCCCAAATTATTGTCCAAATCACCATGAACAACCCGATCACAACCAACTCTACCCGAGTTACCGCTTACTAAACCATAAGCTCCAGCTGCTTTCTCCATGATTGCTGAACCTTCTTATACATATAAATGGGACTTTCTCCGCCCCTTTGACACAACCTGAGCACTCTTGTTAACTTTCAGAACTCTACCTCTACCTCTATCGGTATATCTATACTCTTTTGAATCAAGAGTACTCAAAAAGATCAGATTTCTGTTTATACTTGAATCATGTCGAACCTGGCCAAGTGTTCTAACCTCCCCATTCAGCATCTTGATTTTGACATTACCTATCACATCTATTCTACAAGGCTAATTGCTTCCCGCCATCACAGAACCCCTTGTAACTATTCATATAAAGAAAATCAATCTCGATTTGAACACATATGAAAAGTGCAAGCTGAATCAAGAATCCATTCCTCATTAGGTTTGGAATCACCTTCAGTAATCGTCAACAAATCTCCATCATCTTTCTCTTCTGCAAGATTAACATTATTGAAATTTTTTGATTGTTCATCCTGATCTGTAGTAGCAAACCTCTTCCGCCACTCATAGCAATCTATCTTCATGTGTCCCTTGTTGTTGCAATACCAACAGACTATATCGTTGTTGCTATCCTTGACTCTGTCCCTTCCATGACTACCCGTCTTCCTCTCATGAACAACAAGACCCTCTCCATGAGTCTCAAAACCGACGATCAGATGTTTCATCTTTTATTTAAAATAAAGTGCATCATATACCTTATCAACTATAAGAGTATCCCGACTATAGAGAATTGTATCTCTAAAAGTCATATATGAAGGTGGGAATGAGCATAACAATATCAACCCTAAATCCTCTTCATCATACTTAACCTCTATTGTTTCCAAATCAACGACGATTTCCTTGAACACCGATACATGACCTTCCAAAGATCCACCTTCCATCAAGCGATGAGAATACAAGCGTTACTTCAAGTGTAACTTACTTGTCAAGCTCTTTATCTTACAAAACTGCTCCAACTACAACCACAATGCAGCGACACTTTTCTACTTTACCACGTCCTAAAGAATTTCATTATAAAGATGAAGATATATCTGAGATAGGGTTTTTCGATTCATCCGTTGTTTCTCCTTCGCAGTTATTGTTCCAGGCATTCTATCAATCCCCAACAAAGCATCATCAAGATCCAACTAAGCAAAAACCGCTTGCATTTTAATTTGCCATAATGAAAACATATTGTTGCCATCCAAAAGCGGAATATCAAATTTCAAAGTAGTCATCCCTGAACAATCGACTTTGTTCCAATCTCGATTTAATAATCAATTTGGACGTCCTAAGAAACCGCAAAAAAAAATTTGACTCTGATACCACTTGTTATGAACCAACACAATATCAAGAATGTTTTGATATCACTTGTTGAGAAATCAGCCAAATAATTAAAGACGAAAAATATGGACAATATGAAATTTAATGGATCACACAATAATCAATAAAATAGAAGGAGAGGATTTATTATACCAAGAAACAAACAATTGTCTTACAAAATTTGATCGTCTCAATCCAATTTACCACTTGTTATGAACCAACACAATATCAAGAATGTTTTGATATCACTTGTTGAGAAATCAGCCAAATAATTAAAGACGAAAAATATGGACAATATGAAATTTAATGGATCACACAACAATCAAGAAAATAGAAGGAGAGGATTTATTATACCAAGAAACAAACAATTGTCTTACAAAATTTGATCGTCTCAATCCAATCTAAACAATTCTCTCTTGTTTATAATGTATACAACAATGATCTAATTGTTATAATCTCTCTTGAGTCTTGCTTTTTTTCTTTTATTAAGTGTCTATACCTTATGGAGTAGAAGCCAAATCTTTAAGTTGTGTAGTCCAAGATGAAGAAGAAAACCTTAATTTAATCAAACTCCTAAAACACCATGAAATTTTATTCCTAATCAAACTGGACTTCTAAACCAAGATTAAACAAGATTCCTTTGTGTAACAAACTTTTAAATCATATAGTATTTGTCAGAAACCTAACAGTTAGTGATTCCACATTTAAAGAAGAAGATGTTCCGCCACAAGGCGGAAGATCAGGATGGGCAGCGCAACCGAGTCCATGAATGGGGCCATTTCTAACACTCTTGAAGAAAATTGTGCAATCCTATAATTTAGTACCTGAATTTGAGGTACTAGATTACATAGAAAAGCAAATTTGTATGAATTCACATCATGATTGTCACTGAATTCGAAGTTTAAGTGTTAGATATTGGAACTTTTTTCTGCTACATAAATCTTTTGATGATACTGTGCAAGTTGTACTTTTGCAATAAGGGCTTGTTTTTGTTGGGTTTTTTGATACTCAATAAATTCCGGACATTGATGTTAAACCGATGTTGGAGAAATAAATATCGACACCTAAGATTGATGACCCGACCTAAAAACTAGTTAGGGCCATTTGAAACGACCTAATTTTAGTTAGAGATGCTCATGGCCCGTCCCACTCTTTTGGAAGGCTTACAAGAATTGACCCACTACTCGTATACTTGGCCCATGTATTGGATTGGGCTTGGCCACTTTTATACCTAAAGTTACCTATATATTGTTACCTTGGTCTTGCTATTCACGTGTGTTTTGCATTGTAATTTCTTGAAGAAACGGCTTCCATCTTTCCTTGGCTTTGTGCACATGGCTGCCTTTTCTTTTCTTGGTCTTTGTGGTTGCAAAACACCTTTCATTTTTGTGTCCTAAGTAGGTACAATCAATAGCAACTGGAGCGGGAATAGTTGGAGTTTTTGGGTTGAGTTTGTTTGGGTGATTGATAAGGTTAAGATTTGGTATACTGAGCTCCGAAATTTGGTGATCATCTTTGCTCGACAGTTTTCATGATTTTTAAGTATATCTTTTGGGATAAGTATGGTAATTTGCCAAGAGTGTTCAGTAACTGATATGTACTTTGGAAGTTACTCACCATGGACCTATAACAACTAAACCAACAATGTTTACTGAAATTGGTATGTATTTTGTATAGCAATTACCTTAGATACAATAATATTTGGCAGTCCTTTGTAGCATATTGGTATCACGTTATAGGGAAAGAGATTGTTTACTCTTTTCGATTTCTCCATTTAGTTAATGTACTTGTTAAATTTCTTTTATTTTATAATTTATGGAAAAGATTCTTCTATTAAGGTTTTATCTTCTTGTAAGCGATTTCCAGTTGCGAAGAGGAGATCCATGTAGATATTTGGTTTGACAAAAAGCTCGACCTCCTTGGGAACTATTGCAGTTTAAGTCGACAAAGTCAAGTCCTCTAAGTAAGGGAGAAATGATGTGAGAATATAAAGATAGTAATTAGAAGAGATAAGATTTAAAAGATGGAGTTTAATTTAAATTTCAGTAATTATATTATTTAGAACTTTATATCACTTTTATTTTTTTGTTATTTATTAGAACTATTATATTTAATTTCTTTACTCTATGAAAGGGAATTTAGAATTCTTTGTGTCCAGACTTCAATATATTGATTATTTCTTCCCCTACTTTCTTCTCTAATTTCTCTCATTTCTTCTCTGTCTTCCGTATTTCTATTTCTGTGTCAGTGAGTACTTTTCCCCGGTCAATTGTAAGCATTTAATACTAGTCTCTTATCAATATATCTATTTTGGCATGTAACAAATCTAGACGATATTTGATCAATTCCTCATTGTTGCAAGTTGCACATGCAGATGCAAATGTGTGTGCATGTATTTACATATATACGCAAGCACAGTGTAATGATAAGATGTTATATCATACGTATTATCTGCTTAGAGAGAGTCTAAATCATCTTACTCATCATAATTTTTTATCATATCCCCTAAAATTCGAACCTAAGACCTCTACCTTAAAAGAGACTTAAGTTAAATCCTAATACAATGCATGTTTGGTATATTGTAATGAATCCCCAATTTTAATTACAATGTATGTTTGGTTAAAATGATATAACTATGATAATAATTTCTGGCTTTAGATATAAATCTCACAAATATTACTTTTAATCTAATTTATTTGGTTGTTTACATAGTTGTAAATCTGTGTGATACGTGACATATAATGGATTCCTTCTAACAAAGGAAATTTTCTGAATGAAGTTAATTTGGGAAGGACTTGGACTTGGACTTGGACTTGGACTTGGAGAAGGTGCCGGAGTTGGAAATTGGAGCAGGTATTGTCTATGTAAATACTAGTTTCCTTTTAAATTAAATATTTAATGTTTTTTTCTAAAGGAAACATAGTTGTATTACTATCTTTACCTTTCTTGTAAGACGATTTCAGTAAATAAATTGTTTCTTTTATACTCCATTAAGACTGAAAAGAAAAGAAAAAGTTCTACTTGGGATTTGACGAGTATATTATGTACCTCGGCACATGGATGTAAATGGTTGTTCGATTTCCCACGAGTGTACGGTATTATGGACAAGTAATAAAATAATGAATAAAGTATCATTCCCACGAGGACCATGTACTTATCTAGTGTCAATTAATTCTAACTCTTATCGAATAACAAATTTTGTATTAAGAATATATACTAATTAACTAATTAAACTAATTATTCGAGCGAGCAAACTATGGAGTTTTTATAAATTAAGATGAAATATTACTAAAATTTCGAATACCTCTTATTAATCCATTTCAATTCAATTCAATAACATGACAGTATGTGCACATTCTTATTGATTAATGTTCCTTAGTTAATTAAAAACATCTCTCAATGTGAATTAAACATATTATTTCATGTGAGCTTTCTATGTTTATAAGAAAGATGCAATCATGAAAGCGTGCATTGAAAACATTAGAACATTTCTAAAAATCATGCAAAGTATAGTGACATATCTTTATCCCCATCGGACTTTACACGAATGGTTGTTATAAGCGTTTTTGTCTTTCTTGAGAACAATACAATTCACAATTCAATTCAATTAGTGACCAATTAATTGAAAATCATTAAGTTCTATAACAATCATCTAAGAAAAAACATATATTGATGTCAAATTATGAATTTTTATTAAAACATCATAATAAGTGTTCATCCATATCTTAATAATTAATAGCCTAGCCTAGCATTACAAAATTGCAATGAAACATGTTTAATTAGAGGAACATAATCTGAATTATTGATAAATTGGGAAGATGAAGATAAATCTTAAAATTTGAATATCTCAAATGGTTTCTTAATGAATCTCCAATTGCACCTTCCATTCTTTACTCTAAAACCTTGATTTGAAATCCCAAATAATTGAATTCTTGCAATTGCTTCTTTATTTCCCCAAAATTGTGATGAATTAGCTTCTCTTTTAAGATGAAGATAAATCTTAAAATTTGAATATCTCAAATGGTTTCTTAATGAATCTCCAATTGCACCTTCCATTCTTTACTCTAAAACCTTGATTTGAAATCCCAAATAATTGAATTCTTGCAATTGCTTCTTTATTTCCCCAAAATTGTGATGAATTAGCTTCTCTTTCATGATGTTAATTCATGAAGGATTATGAGAGGTTTTTCTTAATGACTTATGCTCTTTTGTATTTGTAAGGCTTGTATTTGATCAAAATTGCGTCTAAACTAGTGTTTAGGGAGGACCTAGAATATAGCCGCACGAGCTGGCTAACTCACCGCACGCACGTCAGCCAATTGATTTGGTTTCGGTTAATTGAGCTGCACCAGCTTAAGTCTCATGCGCACGCGCTTGTATTATTGTGCATGTGGGTTCCAACTTTGCCAATCTTCCATTTTGGTGCCCAAATTTTATTCTTAACTCTTTTAGATCTTTTTCTCCTGCAATTTTGATCCTCGAACTTACAACATCATCCAATTGAACCCGTAAAATCTTTTTTTTTTCGCTTTGTAGTCTGAATCAACTATTGAAGAGTTGTAATTAGGCCCCCAAACTTTGAATTTTGTTATGTTTCGCTTCTTTCTTTTAATTTAGCTTTCCATCATCGATGTTTACCTAATAATATAAAATAAATTAGGCCATGATTAATCAAAAGAAATTCGAAATATCTATATTTAAAAATATGAATAAGTGTATAAAATACACTTATTAAACACCCCAAACTTAAACATTTATTTGTTAAACAAAACCATAACATAAACTTAATGAAATAAACATGCAATAAAGTTTTGGTTGGACAACCTGCCATATTTTTTTCAGGTTTGAAATCATTTTGTTAAATTTATAAACAGCTTCAAGGTCACAATACCCAAATCAATATCAATTTATCCAATGCAAAACTGATTTGTGTGTGTGCGAAGAATGAAGTAAAATATTATAAATTCATGAGTTATTTCAATTTCCAACCCTCGATGTTCAAATTTGTCCTTTCATTACTTGAAATATTCAAGCACCCCAAACTTATTCTTTTTTACTATTTTTTCAAAGTGTAATCTAACTCTGGTGGATGTACTACTACCAGTCAAAACATTGGTTTTTTATACTAATCCTCGCCCTTTCCAGTTTAGAATTACAATATATATATATCTTCATACAACAATTCTATCACTCTCAAATTATTCTAAATTTGGTCAAAGGATGTATAATGTAGTGATTTTTTGGTTTAGCATTTAAGTTCTATTATTTCAACCTATCAGACATATGAACCAACTCATTACTTCACAAGACACCCTTCACTAAGATGATTAGGCTTATTTATTGGAGGCAAATCTTTCACCATTCCATTGCTAGCCATTATTTTGAGCTCTCCAAAAATTCATGTACGCAAATCATAAATGCCACAACCATGATGAGTCCTTATAACATGACATAAAGCATCCACGTAAGTTTGTATGTGCAACACAAACAACCAATTTTTCGACATAAGATTTCTTGCATCATCATTCAAAAACAAGCTGTAACCTTTTGTGAACAAAACATAAAAAATCATTACTCGTCATGTCTAGAGCATAATAGAAATTTGAAATAAATTGGTGACTTTATTCCTTCAACCAAGATTTTACCTTCCCCATTGTTGAAATTTTGGAGGAATCTCCAAATTTGATATGCTACCAACTTTCTCATCAAGCTCTGTGAACAAGTCTTTGTTCCCACACATGTGATTACTAGCTCCAATATCAAGGTACCAGAATGCTTTTCTCCTTGTTGCATGTCCTTACAAGCTATTAAAAGAGTAGACTCCACCGCTTCATTATTTTCTATATTTATTTCATCAGAAAGGTTAGCTTTCACACCATCACTACTTTTACATTCCAATGAATAATGTCTATATTCATGACAAGTATAACATTTAACTTGTTCATACCTCTTATGATATGGCCTTGCTCTTCCTTTGTCACGTCCTCTTGTCGAGTTGAATTGATAATTTTCATCTCCATTTTGAGATAAGATCTGGTTACCTCTTCCTCATCTTCCAAAGCTTCGGCCATGCCCTCGTCCTCTGTAGCTTGTATCCCTTTACTTCCTTGTATTTCAAAGTGAGCTTTGATTGTAAAACTTGCTCCATATGCTCATTCATTCTTCTATTAATCTTATCTGTGTATGCTTCCATTGATCCACTTAATTCTTCAATGTCGTGTCTTCCAAGTCCTTCGATTCTTTAATGGCAATCACCATGTTATCAAATTTCTCAGTAATTGATCTAAGGATTTTTCAATCACCATTAAATTAGTCACATCTTCACCAAGCCTCTTCATTTGGTTTACAATTGTCATGACTCTTGAAAAATAATTCGACACATTTTCAGATTCCTTTATTTGAATTGCTTCAAATTTTCTGTAGTAACATCAAAAAACTTCTCAAAAGTGACATCATCTAGTGCTTGGTGAATAAGAGAAACAATTGTTTATCCTGTTTCTTGGTGATTTGTAAAAGATCATTATGTGGTTGGTGAGAGTAGCTAGATCGATGGCAGCTTAATAAAATTCTCCACAATGTCCCATGCATCATGTGCACCAAATAGCGCATTTATTTGGATGCACCAATTATAAATCTTATTTTTGGTCAGTTTTGGAACTTGGAAGGGGATCATGTTGCTATTTGCCATTGTTTCTAGTATTGGAGCTCTAATACCAATTTGTAGGTGTAGAAGTGGACTTAGGAGGAGGAAAAACTCAAATGAGAATGAAATGATTTTTTATTCAGTTGTAAACTTATCTTCAACTCAAGATTACACTGGTATTAATAGAACTTCCTACAACATAAGTTTATCTCCCTCCCTCCCTCCCTCCCCCTCCCTCCAATTTAATTCTAGTACATGAACCATACTTCACTAGGTACATATTAATAAATAATACATGTATCTCAAACTTCTAAATTCCTGAAACTAAAATAGATAAGTAAAATGATTAATAACAGAAAACCATTATAAAAATGATACACCCCTCTACCTATTGAAAATCACAGAGGACCCCCTATTTGAAATATTTTGTGCGAAAAACCTCCCATACCTTCCAATTTCATTAATTTTACCATTAAAAACAGTTAAAATTGCAAAAAATAAAAAGGAATAAGTACGGTTGTGATTCTAAACTTTTTTATTTTTTTAAGAATTGCAGAAAAATCTTTTATTTGCACCACTCAAATTCCCAAACCTTTAAAACTTATCTTCCACTCCACCCCACCACATCCCACTATTCGTGAGATTTCACAAGTGTACTGATCGTGACAAGTAATAAAGTTGATCTACTAAGTCCGAATATTGTCCAACATAGACTGCTATCTACTATAAATATTTAAATTAACCTACTTCAATTTAAATTAAAATAGTAACTAATGAAAATCAAGTTTTGTTTTCTAAACGAAGTTCTAATAAATTAAAAAATTTCGATTTCACTTGGGTTATTTATCATACATTTAATTCCAATCCATTCGACCATTTTTCATACGTGTCAATAATCAAATTAACCTGATGTAGTTAGTGATCTCTCTTGATCAACATTAATTCTATTCATATGGTCGAACTTATTATATCTCTATATAAATTTACACACATATGAACGCATTTATCAATAGGAATTCAACAAAGATCGCATAGCTTATAATTATCTCTCGATCTCTCATAATGTCTATGTTAATTATTGCACAATCTAGAATTATACACCACATCTCGGTCTCAGTATTATCTCTAAATCAATTAATTGTTGCGAAAACAAATAATAGCTTTAAACACACAATAATTAATTAACAAGTATTAAAATAGCACGAAAATCTTGAAATTAAACATATAATAAAAACCTTAAGCTACATCGTCAATCATAACAGTAAAAATATTTAGTTACTCATAACGTTGAAATTAAACAAGCAAGAGTGGAAAAAAATCACCAAAAATTAACGAAACATGAAGTTTCTCGCGTGTTCCGTCTACTTTCGGCCGTCTGCATGTGTACATATATTTTAATGTCAGCCACATTTGCTTCCACTTGTTGTGCGTGTATGATTTTTTGTAATGTCAACCTCTATTTCTTTTTTCCAGAAGCCACAATTCTTGACTTCTTCATCTCCTCTTTCTATTCCCAAACTGCGGGCTTTTTCCTTTCTCCGTGCTGACTTTTTGTGTGTATATAAATATTACTCAAAATTCCACAAAAGCTTCATTTGTTTTCTCATTTTCGATTTCATCAATTGGCTGCCGGATTGCTTTCCAATCTATCCGAGAATAATTAGAATTTATGCCATTCTTCCATTTTTCCTCCAAAAACTGTTGGCTTCTCCCCTTTTTTTTTTGGTACACGCATCCTCCAAAAACTGCCCTTGTGTATGGTATATATTGCAGCCAATAAAAGCCCAAGTTGAAGCCCAGTAAATTTCAATACCAAATTAAATTAATTCTTCTTCCAAGTCATCAATCCTTTAATGTAATGCAAAGTGATCCTTAAGAACAATTTTATTTGTGTAGCCCATGCCGATTTAGTCTTCGTACTTTGAATTTTTCAATTTTCCTCAATTTTGCATTATTCTATTCAATTTTTCATTAAACATAAAGTTTTACTTACAAAATACAATTTAACATATATTAGGTAAATTTTATTCAAAAGACAATAAAATATCATAATTTAGAGTCTCGAATAAGTATAAAAACTACACGTATCACACCCCCAAACTTGAGTTTTTGTTTATCCTCAAATAAAAATAGAACCTAACAAACATACAAACATGCACTGCTAATTGCCTAATTGGTGGCCAGTCAATCAAGCAACACAAAAAGATTTAGCTAGTTAACATGGCTTTTTGACTAAAGATTGAAATCATAATATTAAATCTATTTACAGCTTCAAAATCACAACACAGAAAGTAAAATCTACTCTTTAATTGTAAAATCGACGTGTGTTTATAAAGAATTAAGCATCACATTATGAATTTATGAGTTGTTTCAATTCCCGACCCTCAATGGTCAAATATATTATGTCATCACTCGTAAGATTCACACACCCCCAAACTTATTATTTTTGTTCTTTTCAAGTGTGTGAACTAAGGTTGAATTTTACTATCCTCACCTCTCTAGTTTAGGTAAATATCACTAATTGCCAGTCTGTTAATAAACAATGATTCTTCATAGTTTGATTATTTCAATCTCTAGGGCTTAATTATGCTAATAATCTATTATCAAAAGTCAAATTTTCCAAAATAAGTGTTTAAGACATAACCAAGGCATTTGGTGCATCTTCTGTTTCATACACCTGCTTTTTCTGATTTTCTCAATTATTTTTTCTTCAACATTTTTTTTCTTTATTTCACCCTTAAGCTTTCTAATTGACCCATGTAACAAGTTTTCGGTCGATGACTCCCAAGTCAGATGACCATAGGGCACCAGGTTTTAGAAATCCCTGCAAGTTTAATTGCTCGAGTCATAAAAGCTATGGAGAGAAATTTTCAAATAAAATAATAATAAATTTTTTTATGCCATGATTAGTGCATTGTCCTTCATTAAACACTAATTTAAGAAACACAACCTCTAATTTGAGATTTTTACCAAATTTTATCATGTTGACCTTAGACAATCCACACAAGATTTTTTTATTTTTTTCACACATGAATTCCTCATTTATCTTTATATTTTTCCACAATAGTGAAATTCCCCAAACAATTCTAAATTTGGTTCAAGGATGTAAAATTTTGTGATTTTATGTTTAGCATCTATGGTCTACTATT